>CM053792.1:643744564-644054564 GCA_028749045.1 Cupressus sempervirens
TGTGCAACCCTAGTTTTTTTTAGGATTTAGTTTCCCTTTTCGGGTTTCGTGATTCCTTTATAAGGATTAACCTCTTTGTATTTTATTCATTCACTTATTGGATTATATGAGATATTGCTCTTTGCATGTCCATAAGATGGATCTGGCTTTTTGGCCTCCTTGATTTTTCCTTGCCTCTATTCTTTGCTTCATCCATGTGACAGGGTTATGCATGCAGGTGTTCTTGGGAGATTAGTTTTTCACCTAATCTAACATTTTAAACATGAAATAATGGTCTAAATACCATGGCATGTAGGATCAGAGAGACTTAGTTCACTAGATAAAATAGAGCTATATTCTGGGGACAAATATCAAAAATGTGAAGAAACACCACACAAATTATAGAGGACCATTTGAATAATCCAACACAATAATGGAAGAAGGGAATTTATCAATCTATTGTTTCATTTTCAATAAAAAATAAAATTAAAACCACAATGCCAAACTAATTTAAATTTGTTTGATAGGATGAGTAACTTGTGCATGATGTATAAGAAGGTGTATTATAATTATAGAGAAAATAATGAAAATCAAAATTTTTACAATATGTGTAGTATACATTTTTTGTTTCAAGTTAAAAACCAATACAATGTTAATTTTTAGAGTAAATTCCATGTTTCATCCAAAAGTTAGAGAAAATTCAAACCTATAGATGATTTAAATAGATAGGAACAACTATGAGATTTTGATTTAATGTATTCAAAAAAACCTCATAGTGGCATGAAAAAAAACCAAATACATTTAAAAGATGAGGAACCATATGTTCTTTTTTTGATGAATAGACCTTTTCCATTAATTAAAATTTAAATATACATATTCACAAAAAAGGGGTTGGGGGATACGAGATCACCCCACAAGTTCAAATAGCCCAAGGTTGAAGATACTCTATTCATTAAAAAAACATATATAACCAAAACATAAAATCTTTAGGCTGTAAGAGCAATGCTAGTTGAAGGAGGGTCTTTGTCTTCAAAACCCTAGAAGTCCTTTAAATTTTCAAAGAAAGGTGGAGTTTAAGAAAACCTTATTTGATTTAAGTATTTGGCCTATATCCCTCGAATAAAATATTTGAGAGAAATGGATACCTTCATGAATTAAATACCTAGATCCAACACCCAAAATAGAATACAATGTTTTATTTGTAAAGAGTGACAAGGCTAGCAATTTGCACTATTTTTTGATAAAATGACATTAAAATAACAACAAAGAAAAAGGAATATGGGTAAAAGTACAAACAATAGAACATGAATTTTCAACTTTAATGACATAAATGTGACATTAGTGTTTCAAATTTGAAGATGATGTGAACTGATGAAATATGTAAAATTGAATGAAGTATATGGCTATACCTTTTTTTACTTTTATTTGAAAAAGAATTTATACATTTTTTAATATTTGAAGACCTTATTTTAACTATAAAAAATATAGTATGCAGCTCTTGTCAAAAATGTATATGCTAATTATATGTTCTTTATTTAATTTTAAGATATGTTATAGTTACCGTGTAAATATAGTTTAGAAAAAAAAGAAATATTGATTTTGCCGTATATTTTCTCTATTATGAGTACTAAAATTTGAACTTATCAAAATCAATGATTTTGTCCTCCCATCAAAACTTTCCTATCAAATCTACACCTTTTAAAAAAATTAATTAAATATAATTTTTTATTTTTAAAATAGGATTTACTATTTTTCTCCTTCTTTTAAGTAGCATCTTCTCAAATGTTAGAATTTTTACTTTAGATATTTTTAAATTATAACATATTATGACTAATCAAAACATTATAAAATTTATATGGTGACAGTCTTGACTCTTAGATCTATAAAAGGGTATTTTTAGTTTTTGAACAAAGTTGAGTTTTGATAGAGAGACGAGATTTGACAAAAATAGTTTCAGCTAGCCTAAAAGGTGACACAAATCTATGCTTTTACCCATATACTTAAATATTGAGCAAAAATCCTATGTTCCTAGTTAGTGCCACTAATCAAAAGATATATATTACAAAAAAAATTAGCATTATAGATGAATGGCAACCAATCATTTGTGGGTAAATTCACTCAAGAATAAAAATCAAATGGGATTTATTAAACTTAAAAAAAAATTGCAAGTAAAACTATCTACATTTTTGCCAATACCCAAAAAAGGCAATAGAGATATTAATGTATAGATTTAAGGATTCATCTCTAGTAAAAAAGGTATTAAATATTGATAAACCTTTATTGTTTTTTGATATTTTTAATCATAAAAAAAACTAAGAGCCATAAAGGGATTCTAGAAGAACAACATGAAGGGGTTTTGAAAAGATAGTAATGTGAAATAGTAATAAAATTTACTAGCTATATATGAAAGAAGGTTACTTTAAATTAAAGCCATTTGTTCCATGTAAGTCAAATTTGAAAGAAATATCCCTTAAAAAAAAAAGCTTGACATGGGTAGTTATAGAATGATAGAATAGAAATCATTAACTTATGTACATTTACAAAAATAATGACAAATGTAAATAAATTATAAAGATCCCATGTCACCTGAGAAGGAAGAAGCCAAAAATACAGGGAAAACTCATAGAGTTTCCAAATAAAAAACAGTTCATACCATGCAAAGAATAGATTCTTTGAATTCTTTGAAACTCTCAGACAACTCTATGGAACCCATTGAGTATAGTCAATTTTCATGATTTTGAGATATATATATATATATATATAATCCTCCATTTTTTTAGCTAAAGTCAAAATGCTAGTCTTATAATGATAGTCAAAGAGATTAAGAAGTAAACAAAAAAAATGGATTGCAATTTAGCCTTTTTTGATAATCTAATTTCCTTGGATTCTAAAAGTTTATATCCTCCAACTTCTTACTATCCAAGCTTTGATAAATTATTTTATAAAATGAAATTAGAGACCTTATGATTTAAGATAGATATTTTGAGTAATCATTATAGTATTCATATATCTAACTTATATTATAAATTTCATTTATTTATCTTATATATTAATAAATCCTATATTGCTTTAAAAAAGAAAATGGTGACAAAAGCAAACTGTGTGAAAAAACAAGGAACCAAAAAAAAAGCAACACCTAGCTACATGAACATGACTACATGAACATTACCTATTATGCTATAGGAGGGAAAAAATATAGTCATTCACCATTCACATATCTACATCCATTAATCAACCAAAAGTTTAGATTTATAATGCCATATCCATAAACCATAAAGTAGATGGAAGATAGAAAAGTTCATAACTCCACATACTTATACAATCACCATATATTAAAATTCCTCAAATTAAACATAGGAAAATATCAAAAAGACCATGAAATGTACAAAAATAGATGTCATAAAATAGTCCCATTATTCCCCCTAACTTAAGCTCATATTGGTCCTCCAACAAGAATATAGTTCCTCGCTCTGGTCTTCACACTAAAATCAATAGGAATACTTTCACTAGCTCCACCTTCATCAAAATTCTGATAGTATCCTTTATTTTCCCTATGCCTCTACCAAATACTATCTAATGTAGATTTATCATAGTCACCAGGGTCCTCATTTACACCTCACTATGGATAAATAAGGATTGGTTGAAATTTTAAAAGGAAACAAAAAAATCTTTCTTTCCTAGCCTAAACTAATATATTTAGAGGCTTCCTTATTTCCATGATGAGGTTTTTTGGTAAGGGAGGTTCCCTTACCTTTAAATTTTAAGGGAGTTGTATCCATCTCTACATAATTGATCTTCTAACTTCTCTCAACTCCCTAGCATCTAACTATTCAAAAACTATGTAGGAGACCTCCCTTAAAGGATTGATTTTCTATCTTCCTGATTCAATATTGGTTACTTTCATCTAATCCATATAATAGGTCTTATGATTTGTGGCTTTAGGCCTTAAAAGTAAGGGCATAATTGATTCTTCTTCCCTATAGGGTCTTGCTTGGATTTACCTACTTAACTCATTTTGGATTGATGACATTCGAGATCTAAGTTAAATATCCCCTACATACATTAGAGGATTCCATTCCATTTTCTTTGGAACTACTAGGTTATGCAAATAGAGTTCGCAAAGAAGGTTCTTCAGAAGTTGGGGAGAGTTTATGAAAGCATAGTGTAATTTATGAGGTCGACCTATGGAGTGACTAAGTCATTGAACTATTCTAGTAATTTGGAAACTTAGCATTTCATCCTTAAGTAAAAGAATATATATCTAAGCCAAGGGCCTACACTAGAGAAGGTTAGATATTATAGATCTGACTTGAGTGATCTTGTCTATTAAAGTTATAAACCTAACATCCTTTTTTCCTCAATTCTTGCTTCTTATTATGAATACTTCGTTCTAACCTCATTTATTCTTCCTTCCAACTAGCCTTCTAGCATTTTTTTTTTCATGAAAGTAAATACCACGTATAACTTATACACAATAATGGAAGCAATCGTAATGTCCATCTGAAATTAAACATAACATACATAACAGATTACATTCTTTAAAATCCCTTAACATTGAATTACATACATAAATCCATCTAGTACAACATCCACATGAAATAATAATGATAAGTCCAATGTTTATACATTACATTTTAAATACTCAATCATCCACTTTACATGTCACAGGGTATGACAAGCTCAAAAGAATACACATACATAGAATAAGGTACATCATCCTTTTCTAATCCATGATACATCAAAGTAAATATAATCACATGATACACATGATACATCATCATAGAAGTCATATACATCCATGATAAAGATCAAACATAATAAACTAAGTGCATGGTTCCTCCCAACCGTTAATAGCATCATTAGACCAACGTGGATCCTAGCCATCCTTCTGTGTGTAACATTCCAAATCATCGAAGAGATCATCGATATTACATATTAGGAATGTCACTCCTAACATATACAACATCATATGTAGAAAGTAATCTAACATGCAAATAAAATCATAAGATAACATCATCTAACATATGCTAATCATCAATGAAAAGGATACATATCCATCATCATGAAGGATGCATCAGCCACGATGTCTCAATGAATCTCAAAATGATAAGAGTGGAAAATACACTACCACCTGACCTTGTGGTACCTAAGTGGTCCACTCCCACAATGCTGAGGAGATAATCTCAAATCCCAAACAAGCTATCAAAATCACATAGCATAAATCTCTATAAGTCTAGGAATCCTAAAAGTATACTAACTCAAAGGTTCCAAACACAAAATCTGACATCTAATCCTAGAGGCACACAATGACATGTAGGAACCTACTATGCAAGCGGGAAAGTGTCATCACCATTATCACTTACAAGTTTCCCTGGCAGCTAGCTAAACTCTACGGGTCCATACTGATTTCATGTGGCCACTAGTATCCTCTCATACTGACGAGGCATACTACGAAATGCAAGGTTGCAACCATGCATCTCACTACTCCCATCCTAGCCTCTACAAGCACTCAAGGCATGGGCGAGAAAAAAACTCTTATCTTTTTAGGTTCATTCAGTTAGTATTAGGTGTGAATGTTATCACTTATTAATCCAACTTACAATGAGTTACCTTGGCAGCCTCTTAGGGCCCCGGCCCCCATTGCAAGCTACTTCCCGTCACTACATGCATATATCCTACCCTAATGCTCATGGAATCATAAATCTCAAAATCACAAAAGATAATCTATAATAAAATCATCAAATATGCATAAAAGCATCAAATCTCCATGAGCTAACATCCATAGAAAATCATGAACACAATAGCTCTCTATTGGCAACTGAAGTATCACTGATAATCAAGTATCCAATGGTTCTCAATAACCAAAATATATCTCAATCATACTGATCGAAGACTCCAAAAATGGTTGAGTCAAACATGTCACAACATGACATCATCAAGAATAAATCCACATTTTAGTCCCATCATGGTGACTAGAAAATAATCAAGGATAACTGATCGATGACCAAAATAATGGTTAAGTCAAGTGTCTCATACATAAGAATCTCAACTATAACAATCAGTAATAACATCCAATACATAGAGCATTCCATCACATAACCATGGTTGGATTTATAAAGATCAAGATTAAACATCATCATGACATCACAATCACATAACTCCCAAGCCTCTGGTAGACGTCCTATACTGGTCAACACTAGTCAACCCAAAAATCAAAATAATAGCATAAAGAATACACAATGCAAACACATGTTTTGGTTTTGCTAAATTTACAACTTGAATTTAAATGTAGAGATCTCAGTTTATGTTTCCAAGTTTGGAGAATGAATGAAGGAACATTTTGTACAATTTTTCCTAACTCATATATTATTTTGGATGGATAAAGGTTTTCCTTTATAAGTCTAAAACCCTATTTTCCAATTATAATATTTTGTTGAAATCGTTCCCCATCAAAGTACCAACTAATTTCATATATATATATATATTTATAATTAAAAACTATTAATTAAACCTTAATATTATAAAATAATTCCTCATCATAAAAGATGAACCCTTAATTCTTTTATCAAATAATAAAAATTCAAATTTATTAATAACATATTTACATATATACATACATATATATATATATATTTAAATATATATATACATACATATATAAATATATAAATAATTATTATCGCTATTTATAAAATTGAATTAATAATTTCGATTTATATCATATAACATACGAAAATTTAATAACAATAAAAGTCAAATTTCATAGCTTACGTTCTTTCCTTTTAACAAAACGTAGCCGAATCATGAATGTCGTTGTATCAATGACTATCACCAAAGTGACATCCACTGCGGGTACCCTGCTTACACAGGTACCTGTGACTGTTGCCTTGATGGTACTATCGTAGGTACGCTGTGTAGCAGGTACCCAACGATCCATTCAAAGGCACGGGTACGGGGGGGGTGCAATCTGGCCCCACCCAATATGTAAATTTTTTTATTATAATTTTTTTTCTATAAACGTTTAAAAATGTTTTCCCTTCGACGCGAATTCAAAATTTTAAATAAAGTTTATTACTGCGATTTGACAATCGACTTTTCCAATTAAATATATATATATATACATATGTATGTATATATATATATATATATATACACAAATGTATATATATATATATACACAAATGTATATATGTATATATATGTGTGTTTATATATATATATATATATATATATACATACATATAATTATATGCAAAATTTATATAGTATATATTTATATGTGAAAATGCAGATCTGAATTATATATATACTTTTCACAAAGAATATATATATAATTTTATGAGTTTTCTATAAATATTTACTTTCTAAATTTTCTCAATAATTTTCTAATGAATTTGTCCAAAATTCAACCCTAGCCCCATATTCTTTTCAGATCTATGCATATAAAGATTCTCAAATAAATTTTAACTACTCATATTGAGCATGCATACAATTAAAATAGGAAAAATTCTTAGAAGACACATGGAAGACAGGAAGAAGACAGGGAATGCAAGATGCGAAAATATCATAAGTAAAATCACAAGAATCTACTCGGATTCTGATGCTAATTCACTCTTCCTCAGAAACCAGCAGAGCAAGCTCCTCCCTTCTTCAGAATTCTTGAGTCCTTCAAGGCTCCAATTTGCACTCCAACCGCTATGTCTAAGCCTCTATGAATGCCTGAATATAAAGAGCTTTCAGGAAACATCTAGAATGCTTCTAGAAACAGTTGGAAGGTGTCACCAACTAAGCATGAGTCTTTTCCAACCTTCAAGATGAGCCATAGGGTTGTAGACACCATGTGCTTAATTGATGCACTAACCCCCGTGTTGTTGACACTTGAGAAATAGAAAAGTGTGTTAACTCCCATGCAAGCTTATAACTCCAATTCACTTTTTATATAATTTCCATTTAAATATTTATAACTTCCATTTTAATCTTCATAACTTTCATCTTAATTTTTATAACTTTTGTTTTAATTTTTATAACTTTTATTATTATTATTTATTTGTTACTTTATTATTATTTTATAATTATTATTAATTTTAATTTCTAATTTTCTTTTATTTAATTCTTTTTCCTCAATTAATTCTCATTTAATTAATTATAAACAAAATATCAAATAACATGATATTTTATATTAGTTTTCTCAATTAATTAATTTATTAATTAAATCTATTTATTAAGACTTAATTAATAGAAAATTCACCATAGACCTCCAAGATAAAATATGAAAACCCATCATAGAGAAAATCACACAAAATCAGTCTAAGGGTTAAAAATCACGAATCATGTCATCCAACACATTCGGTGGGTAAAATATCTAGATACTTGTCCTACCTCACTAGGACAATTGGCTTAAAGGTTTGGGATTTGGACTTGAGAATTTATCTCCCTTCTCTTATCATTGAAATAGTATAATAGGGTATGCTCATCCTGGCAATTCAGGGAAGTCAATACCCGGTACTTGCAACCTGCAGAAAAACCATGCATGTACATACAATATATATAATGCTAATCTAAACAAACAATGGCAGGAAGTGGTGCATTGTGTAGATCCCAACTAAGCAGGTGACTACGACTCCCTTCCTTAACCACATCAGAAATGCCATACAATAAGAAAATACACACACCATACACATGCAAGTATGGGGTAAGTATCCATAATAAAACACATGAGATAATAACCATCAACTAATCATCAACAATAGTTGAAAACAATATAATGATCATCATGTATGCATGAAATGTAAAGTCTAAATGATCTCATCACATAACCTCTGAATCCATAACATAATGTCTGATAGTGTCAAAACAATACCACTAATCCATCAACATAAAACTAGTCCACCATAGTCTGATAATAATGGCAAAAATATATCCAGAAAAGATGTGAACGAGGGTAGGCACTACACTAAGCCTAGCTACCAAAGGAGTAAATAAATTAGATAGAGCAATTAAACCTTGTTTACCTACATTAGTCCATCATGAGGCTATATAAACCTATGGCTGGATTGACTATTCTTTATTTTTTACTACTCTAGTCCCTATGACAACTAGGTATGTGCAAGATCATGGTCAACTAAATTATACCCTTAAGTGGCAATGAAAAATAAAAAAATCAAGTTTATGTCAAATTTATATGCAATTTTAAAGTTGTTCTAAACTTTCTGTCAAAAATTTGAGAGAGAAGAATCTCTATAAAATTGAATTTAGTTTCTAAACTACTAGGTGTTATCTAATAAAAATTAAAATTGATTGGTCAAATTTTTAATTTTAATGCAATAGTACAAAACATTTAGGACCAGAGAAAAAATTAGATGTATGTCTAACCACCCTAATAAGAATTAAATGATAATATTTTTTAATAACATTCTACATATAAGAATTAAACTAATGCCCAAATGTGGTGCATATTTTTTGGTATTTTTATTTTAAATAAATAATTAATTATAAATTTTCTACTATAGTATTTTTGCAATTAAAAAATTCTCATATATGATCACCTTAACTAATTCAAAACTCTATAAAAAAAAGTTTCCTTGCAGTATAAGAAGCATATAATGTGTTGCATCTTTTGGATATGAAAATTATTCTACCATTTGAATGTTATTGTTGAGTTTCAATCATTGTGTCAATCAAAACTCTATACGTAACTTCATTATCAAATAAGTAATAATTACTTACTAAACACATAATTTGAAAGACATTACATTTATGGAAATCTATGAACATTCTTAAGAAACCCTTTTTGTTTCATTAGATTTGGATGGAAAAAACATGGTCAAATACATGTTTGAAGTAAAAAACACATAAGAAGAGGCCAAAAGCATGTTTTTTGGGACATTTTTAAAGTTGACCATGTAGGGTTGGTATTGAAATATATACGAGGCCTTATAATGGTATTACTTTCATTTTCTGGTATCAAGATGGCTTGATTAGTCAGTAATTCCCTAGGGCCACAAAACCTTGTAAAAAATAATTTCATGTGATAATTTTGCAACATTGTTGTCCTTGGCATGTTTCATAGGTTTTGCTTTAGCCCATTCAGTGACATAAATAGTATAGACTAAGATTTTAGACTTACCTTATGATGGAGGTTCTATAGGCCCAATAAAATTTATTCCCCATTTGTCAAATGGTGTTACAACTACCCGTGGTTTATTTAGTAGGTCTACCAATCCTTTGACATCTATCACATTTCTTTGTATATCATATTGCATCTTTTTAAAGTGTTGGCCAATAATATCTTGTTGTCAATATTTTTAATAATGTCCTTTTTGCTGAAAAATATCTACCACATTTTTCATCATGACATACATAGAATATCATAAGTTTCATCTTCTTTCATACGCCTACACATAACTTGATCAGGTCAAGTATAAAAAATGCATCCAACAATCTTAGAAAAATTAAAAAATTTAATGGCCAACAACCTTTTCTCTTTAGAGGAGAAATGTGTTGGAATTTTTCCTCTAGCAAGATAGTCAGCAATATCAACATACCATGGATTGTGGGTTATCAAAGAAAATAGGTGCTCATTTGGAAAATTATCATCGATGGCTATTGATCATTAGGTACCTATAGTCTTGGAAGAAATTATGCCACCACATTAGCTCTACTAGGTTTGTCTATTACCCTGATTTCAAACTCCTACATGAACAATAGCCAATAGGCCAATATCCCTAAAATAGCAAGCTTATTCCATGGATACTTTATGGGTGCATGATCAATTTGCACAAAAATATCATAACCATTGATATAATGCCTTAACTTTTCTTGTACATTATTGACATAAAATAAATCTTTTTCTATGTCAGTATAGTTTAATTATGGTGCTTGAAAATTATTGGTTATGTACAATATTTTATGCTCAAGTTTTCCTTCTTTTTATCCTAGCACAATAACTATGACATAATCTAAAGAATCCATATGAACATTAACTGGAAGACTCAAATTAGGATGTCGTAGGATAGGTGCTTTGGTCAATACTTCTTTCAACTACAAGAATGATTTGTCACATTCTAAGCCATGAAAATTGAAAGTCCCTTTTCAACAAATTATACAATTAGGTTTTTATTTAACTAAAACCCTTTATAAATATCATGCAATAATTGACATCTCCTAGAAAAATCTTGACATACTTTTGGTTCTCTAGAGTAAGCAATGTATTAATCACCTCTATCTCTTGGGGGTCAACCTAGATATTAGTTGATGATATTTAGTATCCTAAAACAAATCCCTCTTGCATCATCATGTAGAATTTCTCACTATTAAAACAGATTTTATGTTCTCAACATCTTTTTAGGACCTTGCCCATGTTAGAAATACTAGATAATGCTAAGAGGTGAGGTGGGGAGGTGAATTAATATTCTACAAATTTTTACCCACAACTAAATATTGTTAATTACTTTATAACTTTCATATGAAATTAAACCAACAATGTTGAACAATAAATATAACCATACACATAGATAACTCATAACACCACCATTTATTAACTAGGAAAATCCTAGACCAACAAAAAACCCTAGTGGTGATGATACCCACTAGATGATTGACTAAACAACATGACCCTATTAAGTATATTGACCCTATTAGGATTCTTTGAAGTACATATAGTGTCTCGAGTCATTTTTAGGAGACTAGGCCTTGTCAGAAGCCTCAACCTTGTTAGGAGTTGGTTCTAACAAATACAATGTATACAAGAAGAGCCCATTGCAATTATACAATTCATTTCTTCGAAAGAATAGATATACATACAATACATGTTCTTTGTTGTACTTCCTACTTGTTCTTATCATACACCAGAATTTTCATCACATAAGGCTCACAAATCTTTCAAAATCTTTGTACAATAGTTTGCATCACATAATACTTGCTCATCTATCATAGATAGCACACTTATCTTTGCAAGATAAGATCTTTACTTATACCTCACATATTTTAAAAAATCTACTTAGTAAGCCTTCATGTGTTCATATGCTTGAGATAATATAAAATAATATCCACATAGTTGTCTCATCATAACTTAGTAATTATTTTGTAACTAAAATAATTGTAAAGGTCATACAATCCAATTCTATGCTCTGCTCTTTTTCACACTGTTAAATACCTGGACTGGTATTTTAATCATAACTCATGTCATACTATTCATACACATATTTTCACTAGAATACATCAACATGATACTATCATGAAGCTTTCCTTAACTATTCATGAGCTTAACTCTCAATGAGTCATCCATACACTTAATATATGTTCATTGTCCTGCTGTAAACTATCTAACACTTAGACAATTTTCTAACTCTAAATAAATAAATGAAATGTTGAACATATGTTTCCATAAATGAAAATCATCAAGACATATATCTAGCCATATTGCCAAGAATCTCTCCCTATGGCATTGATGGAAACATTTGGGAAAATTGGCTAAGTCCCAAAATGATATCATATATAACAAAAATAAAATAAAAGTAACTACAAGATTACCTTCAAAACATACCAATTTTTATTCATGTTTTGTTGGACCATTACATCCCTTATCACTACTTTGCATTGATACATAAGCATACTCCCCCTTACAATAGCTTTCATATAGTATATTACCCCCCTTTTGTGTATACTCCTTCTTAGTACTTACAAACATATTGTTAGAAATAGGGATTACTAAGAGGGGTGTGAATCAATAATCTATAAACTTTAGTCACCAACTAGATATTATTATTTAATTTAAACCATGCATAAAAAAGCAATAAAGTAATGCTCAATAGTAACAGTAACAATGCACAAAGATAACTCATAACACCATATTTTGTCTACTATAGAAACCTTGGCGAAAGGAAAAACCCTAGTGGGGATGATACCCACTTGATAATATACTGATATATATATGTTCCTTGTTAGAGGATGGACCCTATTAGGATTCAATGAGGAAATTCAGTATAATAGTCATTGTAAGGAGACTTTGAATCCTTGTCAAGAGTTGTAGTATAATATATGCAAGAAGAGCCTACTGCCTAAACATACAATTTCAACTACAAGAAGAGCCCACTACTCAAACAAGTAATCTACTATTAGTTTCCTTCCTTCACTAATCTCTTATCTTTAGCTTGATCTCATATCACTAGATATTTCATACAAAACTTTGTATAACTACATAATCTTCACAAGTTTGCACACTTAATATAGAATAGAACACTTGATACACAATAGCACACTTGATACATAATAGCACACTTCTTATTGCAAACCTTTGCATAAATACCATGCCTTTATATAGAATACTACTAGATTAGCTAAGACCACAATTCACTTTTCCAAGTTAGAGTAAGCATCTAGGATGTTTGCCCTAATTGGACAAGTAGATGTTTTGCAAGTAAAACAATTTTTCCTTTAATTACATTGTCCCAGTTCATTAAAACATGATTAACTCTATTTTGTATAGTCTGCATAGACTTATGAGGTTATACACATCATCACCAACATGTAAACTATCTCCATGTAACTTCTCTTGTCATAATATGATGTCTACAACATGTTATAAATAAAACAATACATTGTTGTAAACCAAATTCTATACTTACACAATTTTCTAATAACCAAACACTACTTATCTTTATTTCTGAGGTTTCCTATCAACATGTGCTTCATGTGTTACCATTAATGGGCAATAATTACATATCAAAATTAGCTAATTATCAACAATCTCTTCCTTTGGCATTGATGACAACAAAACAGGGAAAATTGGCTAAGTGACTAAAACAAACTATCAAAATAAACATTACATCTATTACAATTTTAAAAATATGCTCCCCCTTACAATATACTTCATACTACACATGTATCTCTCCCCTTTACTATCCAAATTTTCTTCTTTCCAATTTTCTTCTACTATTACTCCCCCTTTGGCATCAATGACAAAGGTCTCAAAATGTCAAGATTTTGGCCAAAACTATCAAAATTTCTTGTCCTTGCCTAAATGCTAAAATAATCATCATGCAATCATCAAAAATAGCCTTCAAACTGTCAATACCTTTGTTCCATGTTTCTTTGGTAGACTTTTCTCATCTGAGAATTGCAGATAATGCATATGATACAATCTCAACTACACTAATATCTAAATACAAAAAGTTTGTATATGTGTCTTTGGCCTTGACACATTCTTCTAGCTAATTTTCAACAAATGATAACTTTAGAGCAATAGATTCTCTAACATCATATGTTCTCCTTAGTATCTACTCTTTCTAAAGTTCTAGCTTCCTGATATTGCTTTGAACACAACCAACTTGACTCTCAATATCATCAGCTTTGCTAGATGGGTGCTGGATTAGATTAGATAAAGCCTCTAGCTATTTCATCCTTGCCTCTAAATAGTTGTCCAAGTCCTTAGTTAGTTTATATGATAAGGTGCACTTAACATACAAAGATTTCCCTTCCTATTGACATTTTTGAAGTTCTTTGATGCATGTATCAATGTTGACTAAGTCATTCTTGATACTCTGGTAGATAGTGCTAAACGAATTAGCATCATGGGAAAATTGAGCTTTTGCCTTTGCAACATTTAACAAATTTGCAAACTCTTCATCAAAACACTTTAGCACTTCATGTACTCTTAGTTTAGGATATGACTTTGTATTTTGTACTATCAAAGTACTGTGTAATCTATCTATTACTTCCATTAGTGATTTTTGTAAAATTTTCACTGTCTTTTTTTTTTGTAGGAGTTTGGATAAGAATGAAATCAGACCAGTTTGATCATCATCATTAGTGGCCAAACTAACATGAGGAGTGGAGTAGATGAACTAGATGGTTTAGTCTCATCCTCCCTCTATTTCTTTGTTGCTTCCTTAGATTTCCTTTCTTCCCCTTCTTTACTTTCCTTTTCCTCTCTTTGTTTCTTCTATTCTAATCTTTTGCTTTCTTCTTCCTTTGTTTTCTTCATCTTCCTTCATTTCTCTTTCATCCTCAAGCAATTTCTACTTGGCTTCCTCTATCTTCTACTTTTCAATTTCTATTAGCCTCTTTTCCTCCTCAATTTGTTTCAACTTCTCTTCAACATCTTTAGAATTAGGTACATTTGGTTTAGAACCACCAAATGGACTAGTATCATCAATGTTAATTGTAACATTGGTTTGTTCAATCTTCATAGTACTACCACTAAGTGATACTTCTATAGTTATAGGAGATGGAGGATTTGTTTTCTGTGATTCTAACAACATTTGGCTAATAGTTGTTGTAGTCTCCTTCCTCAATTTATCCTTCTCACTAGCCATAAATAAGAATGACCTCAACTTATTTCTCAAGTATGGTGCGAGGTTATTGAAAAACATCTTTATCTCATCTTCATCATCATTCTTGCAAATTGTCCTTAGAATAGACTTTCAAAGGTTAAGGTCTTCTTCTCTTGCTAGAGTCTTCTTCTCTATGAGTCTCTCATAGACATTCTGTTTCACCACTCCTTTTATATCCTTCATAGTTAGATCATTTACAATGATATGTCTTAAAATAGATATATCAATTTGATCCTTCTCAAAATTATTATAAAAATCATAAAACTTGTCCATCTAAGAAAAGTTTCACTCATTTGCATTTCCTATGTTTATCTTCTCAATCTTTAGCTTCCATGCTTGTAGAGCTTTTCTTGCTACTTTCTTAGGTGGAGTAACCTTTTCAACTTGCTTGCTTTCCTATTCCTCAACCTCTTCATCACTACTAGATTCAATTGTCAACATTGTTTTTTGCTTCTTTCTAGGTTTTGTTACCATCTATTTGACTCTCTTAGTATTTGTTGGCATTTCTTTAGCCAATCTCTCTAATTTTATCTTATGTTCATTCGGTTGAACATCAGTTACTACTACATATGGTATACTTTGTCCTGAAGTTGTCTCAACAACTAAAATTGACAAGGGTTGTATATTCAACACACCTTGTTTCATAGTCTATCTCACAGCCTCAAACTCACTTTCTATCATTCTGGCCTCAAATAATACCTTCATCATTATTGACTCAACCTTCTTGTGAGATGCCTTCTCCAAGGTTTCTTGATGAGCATGGTGTGTGATCTCATCATATGTGCCAAATCTATATTTTTCCTTGTCTTTCCTAGAATTCAATAATAGATTAATGCAACCAAGTGCAACATCATCACTCAACTCAAAGCTCAAAGGATCCAAAAATGTTACCCAAGGTTCTACTACTTAAATGCATGTATAGTTAGTATCAACTAAATACAATACATATGCCTACCTTGAACCTATCCATAATTGTAGGTGAGATCCTAAACCTCTATTTCATCTCATTTTGGAATCTTCTCATAGTCAAATTTCCACTATCCAATAATTTATCTATAGGGTGCCTTTTACATACCTCTGATATCCTCTCCATAGTGCATCTATCACTACTCATTATATCTATTACTGACAAGTAGGGAAATCTCTACAACACATGAAGAATATGTGATTTATTAATGATTGGAATCTAAATACACCATTCTTTGTCCTCTTAATCTTTTCAAGGTTATCAAAGAGTTGCATTCTAAGAATTTCACTCAAATTCAGCTGTTCTTTCTCAACACAATTCTTGTAAGCTGTGTATATAAATCTTGTTGAGAGTTCATCTATCTTAGAACTTGCACAAACTGAATAAACTACTATTTTTCTAGGAAACCTCACATCACCCTACTTAATGGAGCTAATTATTAGAGCCTTCCTATTGTAAACTTCCTTAGTGTAACTTTCTACTTTCTTCTTTACTAGTTTCTCTCCTATGGGTACACTACCTTGTTTTCTAAGACTAGTTACCTCATCAATAAGGTTGGTTAAGATGTCTACTATATTATCTTGCATCCACAATTTTTCATCATGAATCCTGCTCAATATCATTTGAGTTCATTCATGTGTATCTAGTTCATAATAAAAATGATACTTAAACAAGTCCAATTCACTTGAATGTTCAAATCTAGTCTTCATTATCATGCCATGGTTAAAAACTATTTACATACCTTTTTTCATATATTCACTACCAATACACTCAAACTTGCAATTGAAATAGTTTTCTACATCTTCTAGATAGACTACATTGTTTAGAGTGATAGACAACATAGAGTTAGGGTTTCCTTCACTAGGTTTTACTAAAACTACCTTAAACTTAGTTCTACCCTCATTCTCAATATTATCAACAACTGACATATCAATAATTCTTATCAACAATATCTTTTACCAAACAAATTTTGCAAAAAAAATGATAAAATATCTCTTTTCAAAAATAGGGTTTGCTTCAAAATCACTCTAAAAAGTTACTTTCTAATTCTCATCACTTTGAATATGTTTTCAATGAAGTAAAATCAAATTTGTACTCCATTTATGCATCAAATTTGAAATACATTAATTGCATACTTCACAAATATGAAAAAGTTGTCCTTTGTGTTCTGTAATTAGATAACTTGTCTAGAATCATCTGTCCAATCGTTAAATGCTAGCCAAGGTTTACTATAGCCTCCTTCCATCATGAAAATCATCCTCAAAACATTGCATCACAAAATTCTCTGCAAAGCTATACTTTTCATCTTTTGTTATAAAATCAATGCTTTTTTTAATACCGGTAACTTTGAATTACATCATAACTTGTTTATATCATGAGCTCCAAATCATAAGTGAGCTTAGGTACCATCTAAACACAATTGGATACACCATTTCCCAACTTTGCTACCTCTAATTTTGTCTCTAACTGATGTTCTCAAGTTCTGAAGCTATGAACAAGCTTAATTTAGCTTTATTGAATCAAGCTCAACAATTGCCTTCAATCTTTCTATTTCATCAATCTCAAACTTTTCTTTTGAGATATCTATTCCTTTCACAAATACTTCATTAAGTTCTTGAAGTTCACTAACCATGTTTCTTTGTTCTTCATTACTTTTGCTAGTTTTGGAGTTCCTTTCCTAGTTCCTTCTATCATTCCTTCTATTTCAAAAGTTTCTTCCATTGTTTCTTTTATCTCTGAAGTTTCTATCCATTCTGTAGTACTTTGCTATGTGTCCAAAGTTATTGCATAACTGACATATAGGTTCTTTGCTTCTAGTATTATGTTGATGATCATGTGCATGAAAATTTTGAGAAATGTGTCCTAAGTTGTTAGACTTATAACACATGATTTGTCTTCTATCAACCTAAGATCTTCTTTCTCTCGATGTTCTTTCATTAGATCTTCTTCTATCTATAAGGTTCATATTTCTAGACATTCTACTATTTCTTCTATCATTATCATACTTAGGTTTCCTACAATCAATTACATTATGCTCCATGCCATGACAATTATGAAAATAAAAGTTCTTAACATGATTAAATGATTTATTAGTATTTTTTTTTCATATGACCTATTTCATAACATAAAAAGAACTTACCACTAAATTCATACCTAGTTTCCTTAGGAGTTTCCACTTCCTTTGGTTCATCCAAGATTTCAATTTCCTTGATTTGCTCAATTTCTTTAGGTTTCTTAAAAGATTGACTTGACTCAATCTTATCATCATATTTGTGTTTTTCTTTTGGATCTGATCTAATCTTAGGTTTCTTCACAGACATGTTAATTAAATAACCAAGACTAGTCTTGTCATAAGGTCTCTATATAGACATAGAATCATCAAGCTTTTCCACACTAGAATAAAGTTTCTCAAGCTATTATTTGCACTGTGTCAATTCACCTTTTAGAAGAGTATTGTACTTATGGAGTTCTTCGTCATCTTCTTTCAATTTTTCAAACTTAGATGTTTTGTTTTCTAGACTGTCTCTTAGATCTACATTTTTAGTCTTCAAATCATATTCAACTTTGCTAGGATCATTTCTCAAAGTCAACTTTAGATTTGTAATCGTCAACTCATGCTTCAAGATTTTGTACACTATCTTCAACTTTGAATAGTCATCATCAATAGTTCTAGATTCAATAGATTTAGGCTTGGATTTTAGATGACCCATCTTTTCTTTCATCTAACCAATGTATACTTTAGAGTCTTTATATCTATCCTTTATCTTATCTCTTTCTTCAATAAGAAGACCTGTTCAAGAGCTTCTTTGAGGTTCTTCATCAATTGTTCCATATCCACAGGGATCTTACTTAAGTTATTAAGCCTCTTAAAAGTAACTAAGCTCTGATACCAATTGTTAGAAATAGAGATTACTAAGAGGTGGGGGAGAATCTTTAATCTACAAACTTTAGTCGCCAACTAGATATTATTACTTATTTTAACCCATGCGTAACAAAGCAATAAAGTAACACTAAATAATAATAGTAAACAGGCACAAAGATAACTCATAACACCATATTTTTTTAACTAGGGAGAGCTTGGACAAGGGAAAACCTTGGTGGGGATGATACCTGTTCGTGCTCAAAATTGAAGGCCCAATTTTGAGCACTATTGAGAAAATCAAGCCCTTTAAATGCTTTTTGATGCCTATGTACCCAACTCTACCTTTGATCCCCATAAGGTGTTTAATTTTTCTAACACCTTCCATTCAGCATGTCTACATGTTTCATGATGATAAATTGCCATTCTGAGCTAGTTCATGAAGTTCTATTTTGAGCACATTTGAAATCTGCATTTTCACCGAAGTGTCAAATAGTGATAGGAGGTTGTGTTTTTCACTAAGTATCTTGTATCAAAAAATGTTTTGTGACTCACCACTTTTGAAATTTTTAGTGTTAATATCTAAGAGCCTATGTGTCAGATTTTAAGTTGTTTTGAATCCATTTGACTAGGTTTTGAATCCCTCAAAGTTGGTCAATTACTATTTTCATGCTTTTGTAATTAATTCTGATTTCTGGAAGGCCCTATTTGACATGTCATAATTTTGACCCAAATGACTAAAATGAGAAAATTCCTTCTGCATTTAATTATAAAGGTCAGAGACTTGTTATGTTTCAAGTTTCAGCTCATGAAAAATCTGTTTGCACACTTTTATAGGTCAATTCCATTTGCAAAAAATTGTTTTTTTGCTATTGTTTCAATCTGCAAAATCTAATTAGCCCACTTTAACTATTCACCATTTGTGCCCTATTATTAATCATGAGCCCAAATCAAAGACTTATACTCTCCTCATGATAGATAATCAATGCCCCATTTTTCATGCCCCCAAGTGTCAGTTTATCCAATTTTTGAAGCCAAATCGGAACCCAATTTCTTGTTTTCCAACATTTTTCTTGCAAGCAGTTCTAAAGGGTCAACTTTGACAGCAAGTATCTTTTGACTCTAAATTTCTCATGAGACAAGATTTGACAAGGTGTAAGAGTGTGGAGCACAAAATTAGTGTGTCAATTTTTAGACCTTGGTTAGGTGTTCAGATCAATTTTTAGGGCCAGTCATAGGACCTCCTGGCATAAAATTGACAGTTTGCTAAAAAGGATAAAATGAGTTTCAAATGTGAATTCATTGGTCAAGTTTGATTTTGATCAGTATTAGGTGATGAACAAATCAGTTACATTTTTTAGTTTTTAAAAAAATGAATTTTTTTTAGCCAGACCCACTTTGGGCTTTGATTGATTCCATCAGACTCGTAAAGATGATGACACACTATATGGAGTCTCTTCAAGATAAAAAAGATGGAGTACCTAAATCTTGAGATGAAAAGTGAATCAAAGAAGAACTCAAGGAATATGGAAAAGTTGAGAAAGTTCAATTATTATGTAACCTACCCAAACCAAAAAGAAAAGATTATAGGTTTGTTCATTTCCCTTTTCATAAGTAAGCCCTCCTAAATTTTGACAGGATTGCAAAACACTGGCTTTAAGCCATATTACATAACTTATATTGGTCTTTTATCTACATGCAACCATTATGGTCTAGTGGATGAAGGTTGACTCTTGTTTTACTCTATGAGTAGAGAGTACTCCATCACTCTTACAGTTGAACATTATGCCTACATGGTTGACATTCATGGACATGTGGGGTGGTTGGGTGAAGTGTGCAACTTTATTAACAAAATTCCATTTACACATGGTCATTCTTACCATTTAGGGAGCTTTGTTGAGCTACTATAGAGTTCATGGTAATATAGAGCTAAGTGAGCTTTCTGCAAAACATCTTTTTGAGTTAAGAACCAAAAGACTCCACATGCAGCAAAGAACAATAGAATTTAAAAATTCTAAGCCACCCATGAAGAATTTAAAAAGGAGTAAATCCGTATGCAACATAAGGGGCAATCTACACCATGTATTAAGAGAAGCTTCCACATGTGAGGAGTAGCGAATTCAATGCAATAAGACAAAGGAATCTGCTAGTCAAACAAAGGGAGCCACAGGTCAAAAAAAAAAAACCACCCGATATTAACAAGAGCCAGCTGTGGCATAAAATGAATAGAGGAGTTTCCAAAAGATGAGACCCCATGCTTAAAAAAGAGTGGCTGGTTGAGAGAAACTCATGAAAAGGTAGAAATCCATGCATTCTTTAAGAGGCTACCTACATTATAGAACACCCATGCTAGAGTAAACAAGGAAGCCTCACACAAGGTCAAGGCAGTCAAAAGACATGCCACACCATTCAAATGGAGACTCAGAATAGGGCACGTTAAAGAGTAGGAAGCCGCAATCAACAACAACCCAAGGAACAAAGGTTGTGACAGTTAGAGAATCCACGCCCCACATTTTTTGAAATAGGGCAGCATAACTTAAAAGAGAAATTTCTAGTATAAAAGGAGGAATCTACACTCAAAAAGTAGGGAAGCCATTAAGTTGAGGCAGCATGAAAGAGAGCTCCCCACGCAAGTGTAAGAAAATCACACATTATCAAAGGCAAGTCATAGCATATAAAGATGTAGAGGACAATTGAAAAATGAAGACATCAACAGTATAAAAAAAGGTCATGAGCAGATGTATAAAAGGTGACATTAAGGGAGAACAATGATTTTAAAAAGAAGACCATCAATAGTATTAACTAGAATCTGTCATTGACAAAGGAATACCAAATTATCCCATGCACGAAGGTCAAAGCCAGATGTCATTGGCTATGGGTAGAAGGAAATATATTATTTTGCTTCACATCAAAAGAATAGAGACTAAAGAGTAGACATTCACACATAGAAAATGGAAGCCGCAATCAAGGGAAATATCCCACATTGCCCAAGCGGCAAGAATTTTATAGTTTAAATAAAATTCCATGCTATAGGCTTAATGTCTCAAAAGAAGAGGCTTTTGTGAAAGCCAACTCACATGCATGGGTCTCAATCAACTTCTATATGTAGTTAGAGGCATAATTTTGAACGAACACCCATATCAAAGAGGATGATATAATCATGAAATAATCATGTTTCAAAGTCACCGGAAAAGTCAAAAAATCTAGTAGATTGCTACTTCACTAACCAGAAAATCCAAGGTTTTCTAGCAGCGACATAGTGAATCACTAGAAAACCTCAAAAATCTGGTGAAAGTCAAATGCAATGTGGGTCCCACCTAGATATGGAGTAATGAATGAGGGACTGACAAGTGGCAACTGGATAGTGTAGGCAATGATGTGGCGATAATGTGGAGCTTTGGACCAATCACAAGGTGCCATGTGGCACAGATTTTGAGGTAGGATAACATGGTGAGTAGATCTTGCAATGCACTAGATCGTGCCACATGGCAGATCTGAGGGTTCTCGCTATATCACCAAATGAAAGTTGCAGGGAAGATAACATGGCAACATAGCAAGAAGATGAAACATGTCGCTGACGCAGTGGTGAGGTGGAAAAATATCATGTTGACACATGGTGCCTATTTGGAGGGTTTGATGGTTGTACAAGCCTAAGCCAATCACGTGATGACATGTGGCAAGATGGTCAAACTAAGTTTGACCCAGATAGAAAATGTGCTATGCAAAACCATGAGACAAAGACCTAAACTTTAGAAGGGAAAAACTAGAGCATTTTTATTGAAAATGGGTGCTCCAATATACTACCAAAATTGAAATGAGACAAAATTTCCACATATGAGGTTAGATTGTGCACAGGTATTCACCAGTTTGTGTTATGGCCCATTTTGTAAATTTTGGGGCGTTCTCAATAGAATGAGTGTTTCTCATCATTGAGCATCAGAGTTGGTTAGAGGGAAGTTTTAAAGTATTGTTAGGATTTTAATGTTGAGAAAATCATCCTTAAACAGTTTTCTTACATTCTAGAGGTCACATTTGCAACTAGTTTTTCACTTTTACCGTTAATTCACTTTGGCACCAAAATCAGTTACATCCTTTCATGATCAAATTTCTAAGATATTTGATGCCTTTGAGAGGTAAAATGAAAGGATTTGATTCACTATAGAGAAGAGAGATTAGAAAGAGTCTTTTCATGGAAAAGGGAGGGAATTTTAAATGGACACATGTTAGTTGCAGAGTAGATCCAAGAATTTCTTCTTCCTATATCTATCTCATTCTTTCGCATTGTACAAGTTCCAATTTTTTACTGTGAGACCATTATTTGTTCCAGTTTTGAGAAGAAAATAGCTCACTATTGAGACACCATTCTTTTACATAATTCTCTCATGTGAATAGTAGTTGTAGAGATAATATAGATAGTTCAGATTTGTTAGGTTGTTTCATATTTTAATTGCATGCATTTAATTGTATTGTTTCAAGGAAATGAATACATATGAGCAATAATTTCACTAGTTTCATTCTAGTTCTTGTCTCCTATCTCAACAATCTATAAGTCTTATGTGGTCTTGGAACAAAGATCTAAGATCCATTTGCATCCCCTTTAGGTTGCATGTTTGATGTATTTTGCTATTGGTTCAAAGGGCCAAGTAAATGCTTGATATGTTTAACAAGGTTACTGGTTACTTGAGAAGGATATTTTGTGAGAATAAGATCTGAATGAGCATTGATGTCTAAATCACAAGGTAATTAGATAGATCTGATGTTAGGGTATATGAAATATGTCCTAATGTCACAAATGTATGTTTTGAATTCATGGAATTGCCCAATGGATTAGGCACTAATCAATTATAGGATTACTTGTTATACTGTTGCATATTTGAGGTTGTGTTGAGTCAACATCATTAATCAAATGTTTCTCCTTTCGTGTTGAAATTTATTCAAAGTTTAACTCGCACTTAGCTTGCCAATTTCATGAGTAAGGTCATTAGCTATTTCATGTTTATGAAGTACTGGTTAAGTATAGAAGATTTAGGGGTTTTTATCTATTATTCTGGATTTTGATTATGCATATTGCACTGGTCACATAATTGGATCCTAAGAGATTCACCCAACTAGGTTTTACAAAGCCTAAAGTGAAGGAGTGTAGCCTTGTAGTTGGCCCAAGTTCTTGGTAAAATTGTGTCCATTATTAGAGATAGCTGCCCATAGATGCATTCTTGCCTTGCATACTTGGTTATTAAAACATTGTTAAATCAAGAGCCAACAATACCCACTAGATAATATACTAATATATATGTTCCTTGTTAGAGGATAGACCCTATTAGGAGTCAATGAGAAAATTTAGTATAACAGTCACTATTAGGAGACTTTGAATCCCTATTAGGAGATTTCAACCCTGTTAGGAGTTGTAGTATAATATATGCAAGAAAATCCAACTACTCAAACATGTAATTTCAACTACAAGAAGAGCTCACTACTCAAACAAGTAATCTACTCTTATTTTACTTCCTTCACTGATCTCTAATCTTTAGGTCAATTTCAGATCACCATATAGTTCATACAAAACATCACATATATTGCTTTCACAAAAGTTCTATCACTTTGCATAATTACATATTTTTCACAAGCTTGCACACTTGATACACAATAGAACACCTAATATACAATAGCACACTTCTTATCATAACAAGTCCTTTGCATAAATACCATGTCTTTACATAAAATACTACTGGGTTGGCTAAAACCATAATTCACTTTTTCCAAGTTAGAGTAAACATCTAGGCTGTTGGCCCTAATTGTACAAGTAGATGTTTTGAAAGAAATGTTTTTGGATTAGATTGTGTGAGTTGTTTAGCATCAACATTTTGGATCATACTACATGATCCATCGTCAGGATGAGAGACTACCAGAATATGAAATATGCAAACTAGGAAACATCAAGCAGTCCTAAAAGGAGGGGGAATGAAGGGCACAAAAGCCAAGAAGACTAAAAATAAAGACACAACCAAAAAGAGAAAAGGAAAATAATAAACAAAAAGAAAATGGCAAATGCAATCCATTAAAAATTAAGTTAAAGAGTAAAAAAGGTTCAATTGGGAAATAGTGAAGGTGAAATTTTTTTAAAAATAAAGGATCAACGTGAAAAAAGATTGAACATACAATTATGAAAATAAATATATATATATATATATATGAGTATATATATATACACAATATAAATAAATATATATATGTATATACAAATAAATAAATATATGTATACAAAAATTTATATATATATTTATGTATATATATAGATGTATGTACATATATATAGATGTATGTATATATATATACATACATCTATATATGTACATACATCTATATATATACATACATACATATACACACACACACATATATATGTATGTAGATATATAGATGTATGTGTGTATATATATATATATGTATGTATATATATAGATGTATGCATATATGTATATATGTATGTATATATAGATGTATGTATATATATATGTATAGATGTATATATGTGTGTGTATATACATATATATACATCTATACATATATATATAAGTATGTATATATATGTATATGTATGTATGTATATATATATGACAGGAAATAAATCAAAGGAAAAAGATCTCAATCATAAAAAATAAGAAGAGAAACAAAGGAAAGGACACTAATACCAAAACGAATTAGATAAAAACAAAAGTAAATCATAAAAGAAATTAAGCCGAGGAGCAAAAAGTTCTAAATAAATAAATAGAACCTAAAAAATATAAAAGCATATATATATATATATATATATATATATATATATATATAAGAGAGCATAGGAATAAGAAGGAAAGAAAATGTGGATATAGGCCATATATACGAAAAAGGACACAAAACTAGATACTAACCACAAATAAAGAAAGAAAACTAAAAAGAGATAAAAATATAAAATAAACAAATTAAAAAAAAAAAAATTAAAATTAATAATAATAATTAAAAAAAACATGAAATCAAGAGGAAAACCCAAGGCTAAAACCAAAGGCAAAGGAAGAGCTCAAGAGTCAGAGCGACACAAAGGGCTAAAAGGATCAAAAAATAAAGAGAGGAGAGCCAACAAGAAACAAACTGAAAAAAGAGCACAAAGAACATGGGGAGGGAGGAGCCTGGAATGAAAACTAAGGGCAGGGCCAAGAAACTAAAGATGAAGAAACGCCCCCCCAAAACTGAAAAAGCCAAAATAGGGGAGGGATAAGGACAGAACCAGGGACACACCAAGGGGGGCAAGAAAAGCATGGGCAGCATCAAGGCTGACGCTGGGTATTAAGCGAGCCCAGAAGAGGTTGCTAAGACAAGCTAATGGACCATCCATCATCTCGATTGAGGTTGATGGGATGATAGTTGATTTCAATAGCTTCCTTAAGTTTTCTTTTGAAGAAGTTATCCTCCTTGGGAAGAATTTGGGCATCCTCCAAACAAATGTGATGCTTAATGGCCGAGGAATACTCTTTAAAGGCTAATTTATGGACTCTGTCATGTTTGATGTCCGTGCCATGCTCACAAATTTTGGTACAAAAAGAAAATCCCATTTTCCCTATGTAAGGGGCCCCACAAGAGCACACAATCTTGTAGACTCCCGAGTTAAGGAAAAAGTCTTTGGTGTCTTTAAGGGGAGGGACTCGATGACTTTACTGTGAAAGGGGTTTGAAAGTAGTATGAAGACCCTTTTTAGACAAGATTTTGGCCAGCTTCTGAGAGATGCCATTGACAAAAGGAAGGGTGGCAAACTAGGGAGGCGAGTTAGGGACAAGAATGGGGCTACACCTAGAAAGAAAGAAGGACTTGGCTTGGTTGATAGCCTTAGAGATTTGCTTGTGAGAATATCCATTTAACATGAATACATAAAGAAGATGAGCGAGCTCTTCATGCAAGTTATCGTCATCATAGATTCTAAAAGCTCTAAGGGTGAGGGTCTTAAGGATGCCAACCTTTTTGCTGGGGTGATGGTGGGAGGACATGTGAAGGTACAAGTCAGTGTGGGTGGTCTTATGATGAACCTTGCAACCAAAAATCCCATCAACCTTTTAGATAAGAAGGACATCAAGAAAAGTCAACTGATGGTTTGACTCAAGCTTTTTGGTGAAGGAAATGTTGGTGACCAAACTGTTGATGTGAGAGTGAAATTTTTCAAGGTTCTCATGTCCATGTGACCAAAAAACATTAGTGTCATCAACGTATCATTTCCACCATTTGGGTTTGAGGGGGAAGGAATGGATATCCATCTCCTCAAAATGCTCCATGAAGAGGTAGGCAATGACAAGGGAGAGGGGCGAACCCATGGCTACTCCATTGACTTGCTCATAGAAGGCATTTTGGAAAGAGAAGAAGGTCAATCTTAAACAAAGCTCCGCCAACTCTATGATCTCATCCTCGACCTTGCATTTCACAAGATGAATGGAATCAAGAATGGGGACCTTGGTGAAGAGGGAAACCACATCAAAACTAACCAATATATTGCTAAGTTCCAATTTGGTGTCCTAAATGAATTGGAAAAAATGGTTGGAGTCTTTGATGAAAGAGTCTGACTTGCCTAGCAGAGGCGAGATGATCTTGGCAAGGTGGGAGGCCAACAAGTATGTGGGAGAGCCAATGCTATCAACAATAGGTCTTAATGGGATGCCACTTTTGTGAATTTTTGGAATCCCATAGATGTGAGGGGTCACCTCTTTATATGGCAACAATTTTTTCTTGGTTGACTCATCAAAAGAGGACTTGGCCAAACTAGACTTGACTCTCTTAAGGATCATCGGGCAAGGGTTGTGAGAGAGGATCTTAGAGCTACTCGAATCTGAGAGTAAGTCAAGAACTTTAGACATGTAGTCTTGCCTATTCATAACAATAATGGCATTACCTTTGTTAGCTTTGGTAATGATATTGTCATTATTATGAATTAAGTTGTTGAAGGCATGCATCTCAAAAATTGGGAATGTTGCGCTTGGGTGGCTTAGCATGCCTCAGGGCAAAAACACAATCTTGCCTAATTTCTTCGACAACATCTACGGCTAGGCCACTAATGGAATTCTCAATATCAATCAAAAATTTTACATGAGGGATGGTAATTGGGGTGCATGCAAAATTGAGACCACATTTTAGAAAATTAAAGGACAATAGGTCAATGCTAGCACTAGATAAATTAACCACGAGTTTATTCTCCCAATCATGAATTGAAGAGGAAAAAAGAGGAATGAAAAGGGGGATGGGCAGAATGGGGGGAGCACCCAATGGGATAGAGGGGGGCATGATAGCCCAATTGGTGAAAGCAGAGGAGGTCCCATCAAGAAGGGAAGGAAAGGAGGACAAAGAATCAAGAGAAGATGACGCTTGCAAGGTAGAACCAAAGCCCAAGGCAACAGCTACAGGGGTTTCCAATGTATG
Source organism: Cupressus sempervirens (assembly GCA_028749045.1). Classification (NCBI taxonomy): domain Eukaryota; kingdom Viridiplantae; phylum Streptophyta; class Pinopsida; order Cupressales; family Cupressaceae; genus Cupressus; species Cupressus sempervirens. Next base: position 643,773,135 of record CM053792.1, read on the forward strand.
GTCTACACAACCTTGGGTGATAGGACCTACACCAATAAGGGGAGGGAGTATATGTGAGGGGTACGTCAACAAATCAAATGCAAGATCAGAGAATTGAATGCGAGACTTATCAAGCACAAAAGAGGAGGATGCATGAATAGAAGGTGTACCTACATAAGTTGGAAGAGATCCATTGAGCAAGGATGACCATTGAGAGAGGGAGGACCTCAAACAGGGCAAGCTGAGGATGAGTGACTACTACAACTGATTGCTAGAGGATCCCATGCTACGAATGATCAAGGGGTCATTGTGCTACTTATGCATGGGCCATTCTTTTTGTACCAAAATTTGTTAGCATGGCATGGACATCAGACATGATAGAGTCCATAAATCAGCCCTTGCAGAGCATTCCTCAACCACTAAGCATCACATTTGTCTTGAGGACACCCAAATTCTTTCCAAGGAGGATAACTTCTTCAAAAGAAAACTTAAGGAAGCTATTGAAATCAACTATCATCCCATCTACCTCAATTAGGATGATGGATGGTCCATTAGCTTGTCTTGGCAACCTCTTCTGGGCTCGCTTAATACCCAATGTCAGCTTTGATGCTTCCTGTGTTTTTTTAGCCCCCCTTGGTGTGTCCTTGAGTCTATCCTTGTCCCTCCCACATTCTGGCTTTTTCAATTTTGTGGGGGCCTTCCTTCATCTTTAGTTTCTTGGCCCCACCCTTAGCTTTCATTCTAAGCTCCTCCCTCCCCATGTTCTCTGTGCTCTTTTTTCAGTTTGTTTCTTGTTGGCTCGCCTCTCTTTATTTTTCGTTCTTTTTAGCCCTTTGTGTCACTCTGACCCTCGAGCTCTTCCTTTTCCTTTGGTTTCAGCCTTGGGTTTTCCTCTTAATTTTGTGTTTATTATTATTATTATTATTATTAATTTTTTATCTCTTTGTAGTTTGTTTTCTTTATTTGAGGTTAGTATCTAGTTTTGTGTCTTTCTTCATATATATGGCGCATATCCACATTTTATTTCCTTCTTATTCCTATGCTTGCTATATATATATATATATAAAAGCTTTTATATATTTCAGGTTCTATTTATTTATTTAGAGCTTTTTGCTCCTTGGTTTAATTTCTTTTATGATTTACTTTTGTTTTTATCTACTTCATTTTGGTATTAGTGTCCTTTCCTTTGTTTCTCTTCTTGTTTTTCATGATTGGGGTCTTTTTCCTATCATATATATATATATATATATATATATATATATATATTTGTATATACATATATTTATTTATTTATATTTGTATGTATGTATATATATATATACATATATATGTATATATATACATATATATATATATGTATATATATATGTATGTATATATATATATATGTATGTATATATATACATATATATATATATACATATGTATATGTATATATATATATGTATATATATACATACATATATATATATATATAAAAGTACATAGGTTTATTTATTTATATTGTGTATATATATATACTCTTATATATACTTATATATATTTTTATTTTCATAATTGTATGTTCAATCTTTTTTCTCGTTGATCCTTTATTTTTTTAAATTCTTCACCTTCACTATTTTCCAATCGAACCTTTTTTACTCTTTAACTTAATTTTTAATGGATTGCATTTGCCATTTTCTTTTTGTTTATTATTTTCCTTTTCTCTTTTTGGTAGTCTTTATTTTTGGTCTTCTTGGTTTTTGTGCCCTTCCTTCCCCCTCCTTTTAGGACTGCTTGAGGTTTCCTGGTCTGCATGTTTCATATTATGGTAGTCTCTCATCCTGATGATGGATCATGTAGTATGATCCGAAATGTTGATGCTAAAAAAACTCATACAATCTAATCTAGAAACATTGCTTTCATTATTAATGGATTGTGGAAATCTGATTATGTTAAGTAGATGTTTTGCAAACAAAACAATTCTTTCCTTTAATTCCATTATCCTGCTTCATAAAAACATGATTAACTCTATTCTATATAGTCTATACAAACACCCAAGGTTGTACACATCATCCCCAACATGTATGCTATCTCCATGTAACTTTTCTTGTCATGATATGACTTTTGCTACATGTTATAAACAAAACAATACACTGCTATAAACCAAATTCTATACTTAGACAATTTTTTGATAACCAAATAGTAAGTATCTTTATTTTTGAGATTTCCTATCAACATGTACATCATGTGTTGCCATTAATGACAAAAATTACATATCATAATTAGCCAATTGTCAATACATATAACATACAATTTCCCTTACATGTTACCCTCCCCCTTTGACATAAATTGCAAAGGTGCCAAAATATGTATACAAAACAATTGCGTGTTCTATTGCTGATCAACTTGTTAATCTGGAAAATAATCTACATAAATAACCTTTAGTCTTTCTATATGTTTCATCTATTTCTCCTTTACTATCCCTAAGATAATGATTATTAGTGTGCAAAGTGCATAGGATGCCACTTCATCTACACTCATGTTAGTATAGGAAAACTTGTCATAGGAAGCCTTAATTGTAAGACATTCCTCAAGTTGCCTCTACAAAATGCTGATTTCTGACAACAGCATTTCTCTAAGACTAGAGAATCTCCTTTTTTCTTTCTCTTTATCAAATTACAAGTCTCTGATCATATCGTATATTATCTGTATTTCTACTCCATAGTCTTCAATACTAGATTTTAGGAGTTGTAACTTGACAATGAGTGACTCAAGTTCACTTAACTTAAATTTTATCTAACTCTCAAAGTTTTCAAGGTACTTGTATGAACTTACCCATTTTCCATATGATATTTTTACTTCATCAATATGTTTTCTTAGTCTATTAATGTTTCCATCAAGTTCCTTCAGGCCATTGTGTACATTGGTGTACATTGTGTTGAATAGTGTTGCATCATGTGTTACTTGAGCTTGTGTTAAAGCTACTTCATCTAAAGTTGTGAATTCCTTATCAAAGGTTTTCACCAACTCCATGGAATTTGACTACAAGTTTGGGAGAGCTACATGTGTAGTAACTATCTTTTGCATTCTATTCAAGACTTCAGTTAATGTCTTCTCCAAAGACTTTACTATTTTGTTCTTCTTAAACAACTTACTTAATGTGTTCATCAAGTCTTTTCTATTTTTCATCATCTGATTCCATTATTGCTATTGCAGATGGATAGGCTAATGGTGTTGCAATAGATATAGTTGTTGGAGCTACATAAGATATCTCAACCTCATGTTAGAATACTACTTTTCCTATTTCTGACTCTACATATGTCAGATTAGGAAAAAATGTTGATTCCTGCATCACAATCTTCCATTTCTGCTTGATTCAGAATCCACTTTTGACTTCTTCCATGTCTATTAATATGTCTTCTTTCTTTTCTCTTCCTCTTTCCTTTTCTTTTCCTCCTCTACTTTATTCTTCTTTTACCCTTCTTCTCTCTATTATGCTTTCTCTTCTTTCTTTTTCTTTTCTACCTTTTCTCCTTTTCTCATTTCCTTTTTTATTGCCTTTACCACTTTCTTCTTTTCTTCTTCTTCATCATTAGAGCTAGATTAAGTAGTAATATTTCCAATAATGGATTGGCCAAATTTTACAAAATAATTATCCTTTGTATCTTTAGCTATGTACATACTATCCACTTGCATGGATTCAGTACCCATAATGATATTTGGTGGTGAGAGTGTCTATTGTGTCTCTTTTGATTCTTCTTCTTCTTCTTCCCTAGAAGGTGTATGTACTTGTACATATACTAGACTCTCAAGTTTAGACTATGCACTCACATTAGGCACTGTAGTCATATATTTTATAATTACCTTCTTAGTTTTTTTCCGAACATCCTTTTCCTCCCATCAGAAGAATTTCTCTTCTTTGGTTCCTAAGCAAGGGTTCAATACCCTTCAAAATTCTATCTGATTCCTCCTTAGAATTACCATCATATAGTTTATTTATAATTGCGATCCTCATATTCATATCTTCCTCTAATATTCTCCTCTTCCTATTTAAAAGCCTATTATATATATCCTCTAGTATCTTATTTTGTATATTCTCAAACCTTATGTTCCTCAAAATCATGTTCCTTATAATGGCATTTTTCAACTTTCTTCTATTGATATTACTATACAAATCATAATATTTATTCAACTATACAAAATTATCATCATTAATAATTTATATGTTAAGGTTTCTTTACCTTTGACTTCCATGCTTTCTTTCCAACTTCTTATCTTCCTTCTTGTGCCTTCTAGACTACTAGTCTATCTTTTGTTTCGTCCTTTGATTCCTCAAAATTGCTAACTTGCATTGCTTTTCTTCTCTTTCTAGGTCTCCTAGTGGTCTTCTTGACCCTTTTCTTGATTGCTAGTGTAGGTTCATACTTCACCTTAACCAATATCTTTGATTTCCTTTGCACAACAAATGATTCAACCTCTGGTTGTCTTCTTGGCTAATCACTCCTTATTCTGACTAGTTGCACTAGTGCAACTACTGCATATGGTGCAATTGGTGCTTACACACATGGTTGTGTTATTGTAACACCCTTTGAAATTCCTACAACTACAATGGGAGTTTTTTCCAACACTTCAATCTATCCACCGAAATTCATTTCCAATGTGATACCTTTTATTTCATCAAACTCTTTCCTAGTCACGCCTGATTCCTTAAGGATGGAATCTATCTCTTTTTCTACCTTTTTCTTTCTTACTTTGTTGTATAGTTTAAGCTGAACTATTCTGATCTTCTCCTCAAATGCTCCCCATTTAGGGTACTTTGTATCCTTCTTAGATTCAAGAATAATCTATGAATACCCTTCTATGAGCTCTACACTCATCTCATATCCCATAGGTTCTATAAATTTAACTCTATGAATTACTGCTTCCATGCAAATGTTTTTAGTTTTCACCATGAAGAATATTTCTTCCTTGTATTTCTCAACCATAGAGGGAGGAATTCTATACATTTTTCATCACATAGTGTAAAATCTTCATTATTTTGTTGATTTCATCATCTCTAACATTTTTTGGCTTTGACTAGTAGCATTGAGTCACCAATTTCATTATGCACTTGTAGCTATCACCATTGACCAATCTAGGAAACTTCCTTATAGCATAAAAGAATATAAGAGTCAACAAGGACTCAAATCTAAAAATTGCATTCTTTGTCTTCTTAATCTTTGCAATGTTGTCCAATAGTTGCAATCTGATAATCTTGCACAAATTAATTGTTCTTCCTTGCATAGCCATTAAATAAGCTACATGCAAAAATCCAGTTGGTACTGAGTCAACCCTTAATCCATGGTTCAATGTGTATCATAATATCTTGGTTAAAAACTTCACTCCTATATCTTGAATGGAGTCTACCTTTATGTTTCTTCCATCAAACCTTATGTTTAGGTTCATCTCAACCATCTTCTTGACATTCTTTTCATTAACATGATTGTAGCCTTCATTATGCAATATGGTCACCTTGAGAATTAGCTCATTCTCCATTAAAATCTTCTCATCTTCTTGCCAAAACATATCATTGTGTACCCTACTCAAAATTATTTAGGTCCAACCATGATTATCAAACTTTGTACAAAACATATAGTTCACTAGATTAAAATTATCTTGGTGTGCATACTCATATTTCAATGATAAGTCATTGTTACACATCTTTCCCAGTCCTCATGAATCTCTTCATCACCTATGCTCTCAATCTTACAATGGATGTAACTTCTTATATCGTTGACATGCAACACATTTCCCAAAACTTTTGAAAATGTTCCCAATGGACATCTAATAGAGAAATAAACAAATGTTTCTTAAAGTCATATTGTAGTCTTTCACTTACATTATACACATTCTAACTTTCTATTTTAACTATAACTAAAGATACTGAAAGAAATCTAGATTCAAGCTTCACAAAATAGCTTAAAATCATGATTTAGGGCTTCTACAACTTTTTTCTTCTCAAGCTTCACTTCACACTTCAATTTGATAATAAATTGCTCTTCAACTTTCTCAAGACACTTCACATTAACAAATGGTATATAGAATATTTCTTATGATCCTTAAATCATTTCAAATCACACTATCCATTAAATATGTATCTAACATATTCAAACACTATCACTATTTACTAGTAAGATTGAATTATCAATTCTTGCTCCATGCGATCATATAGAGACTTGCACACTTAACCATAGCCTTCTCTCCATGTCCTTAACCTCCTATTAACTACAAAACTTCCAAATCTCTCTCTAACATTATTTATGACCAACTAATTCTCTACCACTAGTAGAGATGCTTAATTTAGGTAGGATGAGTCACAAGCAATTTGTGACTTCAATGTCTTTATATCAAGTGCATCGAAAAACATATTCCTTAATTGCTTCCTTTTGACTATTGTCACTATCATTATCATTTCTTCTATCATTTCTATTGTTGTTCCTTTCATTATTCATATTCTCATTCAAATTTCTTTTTTCCATTCAATAATATCTCATTATGTGTTCAAAGTTATTACATAATTGATAAACAGGTGCATTTCTTCTCTGATTTGTTTCATTTCAATTCTCAGGTGCTATGGAATTCCTTGCAATGTGTCTATTATTGTTACACTTGTAACACACAAACTAGTTCTTCTCTCCATTAGATGTCTCTCCATCATTGGATCTATTCTGTGATCTTCTTCATTCATTACCTATAGGTTTAGTATTCCTAGACATTCAACTCTTTATATTATTACCATCAAACTTAGGTTTCTTACATTCTACTACCTTATCTCCATAACCATGATAATTATAAGAATATAAATTTTAGTAATGGGTTTCAAAGACCTACCTATATAATCTCTTTTCATGTGTCCAACTTCATTATATGTGAAGCATCTACCTCTAAACTCATGGGAAGTACTTCCATGGGTGGTTCATCTAGTTCAAGTTTATCAACTTGCTCTTTTTTGTTAAGTTCATCTGGTTTAGTTGACAAATCAATTAACTCAAATTCATTTCATACTTCAGTAGATGTGCTTGATTCTACCTTACCCAAATCAAATTCCTTAGGGGATTCAATAATTAGATTTGGTTCTCTCTTGATTTCAACTTTCTTGGTTGATTTCTCTCCCATCAAATATGTAAGTCTTGTCTTGTCTTAAGAAGGTATTTGATAAAATATCTATTGATCTATCTTTTCACTACTAGAATAAAGTTTCTCTAACTATTACTTACCTTGTGTCAATTAGCCTTTCACAATAATGTTGTACTTTTCCAACTCAACATGTTCAATCTTGATAGTATCTAGTTCAGATGTAACTTGACTTAACTGGGATATAAGATCTACATTCTCAGTTTTTAGTTCTAGTTCATTCTTGCTACTATTTTTCTTAAGACTCAACTTAAGCTCAATAATTTTATTTCATGTTTCAAGATCACATTTTCCTTTTGAAGATCTCCTAATTCATCATTATCACTAGTCTATGCAATTGATTCCTTTTCAAATTCTAGATCATTAATCTTGTCTTTTAATTTATCAATGTAAAATTTTGAGTCTTCATACCTATCTTTCAAGTTATCTCTTTCTTTAGTAAGGAGGTCAATCTACTCAAGAGCTTCTTCTAGGTTTCTCTTCAATTGTTCTATATCTTTAGGGATCTCACTTAAGCTGTTAAAATTTCTTCAAATTAACTATGTTCTAATACCAATTGTTAGAAATAGATAATACTAAGAGCGGGGGTGAATCAATATTCTACAAACTTTTTCCCGTAGTTGAATAATGTTAGTTAATTTATTAACCTACATATGAAATTAAACCAATAATGTTGAACAATAAATATATCCATGAATATAGATAACTCATAACACCATTATTTATTTACTAGGGAAACCCTGGCCAAGGGAAAACCTCGGTGTGGATAATACCCACTCGATGATTCACTAAACAATAGGATCTTGTTAAGGATATCAACCCAGTTAGGAGTCTATGAAGTTCATATAGTGTTACAAGTATATGTTAGGAGACTAAGCCTTCTTAGAAGCCTCAACCCTATTAGGAGTTGGTAGAACAAATACAATGAATACCAAAAGAGTCCACTACCCTAACATGCAATTATACAATTCAATTCTTTAGAAGAATAGATATACATACAATACTTGTTGTCTACTATAATTCATACTTGTTTTAATCATACATCAGAATATACATCACATAAGGCTTGAAAATATTTCAAGCTCTTTATACAATAGTTCACATCATAAAACACTTTATTGTCTATCATAGATAGCATGTAATGCTACACTAGGGAAAAGCAATAATTGAAACAAAGAACAAGAACATAAATGTATATTTTTTTAATTTTTTTTTAAACTTAATACAAGTACAAAGATTGAATCACTCTCAATCTGTAAACCTCATAATAAAATAAGATATCATCCATATACATTTCCATTATGATACTAATACCTATTGAGTTCAATACAATAATGAAGCACAATATCATTCTTAGACGTCTATGACCAATACAAGAACTATTCAAGAACCAATTATGTTTCCAGAGGAAACTTCAACAGTAATCCTTAGCTACCTAATAATCAACTTGAAACACCTAAAAACACACAAAATTGCAACACAACACAAAGAGGGCTCAGTACATGCTGAGTTGAAAAGCGTAGTCCACCTGCATACATATTAGAATAAACATACCCATATTCATAATGTAGATATCTTAACCGCTTAACATAGTGCAATTCTAAAATTAATATGCAAGAAGTATACATCTACTCAACAATGCAAAATTAAACTTGAACTAAGAATATCCAGTGAATGAATCATATATATTGAGGTGTCATCGTTATGGCACTAAGATTCTGCATCCATGTATAGTATGCTCATAGTGAACACATAATGGAATTCTCTATTATACTTGTCAATGACAGAATAGAGGTTTTGTTTATTCTCCATACTTAACCATTTAGGTTTAAGTCATAGGTAAAGCCAATTTATCTTTTAGTATGTAAATAACCCACCCAGTTCATTTTAACATTTTTACTGAATTAAATAATTGAATAGGATTTACCAAATTCAGCCACCTCGATATATGTTCATAATAGTTATTCTCAAAATACACATCAAACAAATTTACAAAAGAATGTACATGCAACATATATAAAATCAATATACAGCGTGATACTACATTCTTCATCTAATTGCAACTTATCTTCTGCTACCAATTTCAAAAGTAACTTAGGTTACTATAACAACAGTAGCAAAATTATAATATTAAAATCACATAAATATAATTAAACTGATATATCACTTAAATGATATTTCCAATAATATAGTTAAACTGACATATCACTTTAATGATATTTACCAATCTTAATACTATACCATTGAACCCTGTTGTCGTAGTAAAATAAATTAATCTTTCAAAATGACCTAGATAATAGAATTAAAGTAAATATGATATTCTTAAAATTCTTATCAAACATATATCATTAGTTCATCATTTCATTGAAAATAAATTTCCAATTCAATAATGGATAGAAAAACATCATTGGAAAAATAATTTCCAATTCACATACATATGATTTCCATATGATTGATATCTCGATCCCATTTAGTTCCAGTAAATAATGGTATTCATTTCAACCTCTGCTAACTATAATTTACTATTTAAAATATCACATACTATTCCATATAATAGTTTCCTATAGCATTCAATTGAACAACTGTTCAATCATTATGAATGTTTTCATACAGATAAAACTTGATCAATAATGTTAAGTATTCATTTATCTTATCTCCAAAACCCAAATTACATAATAGCATAAGATAACATATGAAACTCCAAAATTTAATCAAATCATAATGCCTATTCACATAGACTATCGGCTAGTCCACTAGTATCTTTCATAATGGCATTACTTTAATAAACTATGTTGATAAAAAGGAAATTCAACTATGTTAAAGGTTGTAAACAAACTGTTCACAAAATGTCTATGACTGGTGTTAAATAACAACAAATAATTAAGTTTCCAAATATCATATGAATGCATTAAAAAGTTGATAAGTAATTCAAACCGTTCAATAGCATTTAAATCACAAAATAACACTATACTAGTATTTGGTAGTTTAACTTTATTAAAGTTTCATGCTAACTATTTGACCAAATGCCTTCCTCAATTTCATATAGCTGTTCGATATCTTGTCTTTGCTTTAGGTTTCATGCAAATAAATTACCATATGAGACCTTTTAAAAAAAAAAAAATTGATGTTTCAGAAGCAACCACAATGGTTTGGACATAACAACGTACCTATGTGTATGTATTTTCATAAGACAGGCTCGAATTTTACATCTCAAAACCTACTGTGAAACATAGATAAATTCCTTCTAATCCTTATAAGGTTGGTTGTACATGGTGAATTCAAAACCCCAAAATCTTGTTAAGAATTCTACACAATATCTAAATCTTTACTTCACGCAAACTTGTTGAATCAGTGACTGTGCCTCAAACTTCATGCAAACTATTTGATATAATGAGTGTGCCTCAAATTTCATGCAAACTGTTTAAATAATAAATGTGCCCTTGATTAGTCATGAGTTTGAAATCTAATATGAGCTCATGTCTTGTGGCCAAGCCATGAAAACCCATGAACTCTGAGATATGAGTTCTCTCAGAGCTCAGCTCTGAGAAAACTAAATACCATTTGTTTTCTACATTAACATACATGCTTACTATCACAAGCATGTGCTACTGATTGGGTTCAACTTGGTGAGATCCACATGTTTGGGGCAAAGCCCAAAATAAATTCATATAGTGATTCTCAAACATTTCACCATACTTCACATTCAAGTATGGATACATGCAAACCTATGCCTTACTCAGTGCTCAAGTTTGCATATATCCATGCTTGAGTGTCAAATATTCCTTTTTAAAAAAAAAATGATACATGCAAATCAAATTACAAATGCAAATTGTAAAGATAAAGAGAGTAGGGTAAGAAATTGCCCCTACTTGCAAATTAGTAGATGGTAAATGTTCAGCTCGAAGCACTTCAAGAACTCGTCGTCAGAGCCTAAAACCCAACTCAAATACACACTTTCAAAATTCCAAAACCAAAAAAAACTTTCTTGAAAAAGAGGTTCTTGGCCTCATACAAAAGTATCTCCTTCCAACTAACATCATTCATGTTGTTGATTCTTCAGCAACAGACCACAAGTGTTATGCTTACGCAGAACCATAAAGCCAAATTATCGGCATTGTTTCCTCAGAAACCCAACTTGCAAAAGTATGGCAAACAAGACCTTTAGTGCAATTAAGGCCTCATAAACTTGCATTTAACTCAACTGAGACACTTCACAAGGCCATGCATATGATGGTCACAATGCCACCGCCATGTTTGGCTATCAAAACAATGAATATAATAATTTTTCATAGCATTCAAAACCCATTTAGGGTTACATGAGACTAAAGTGATAATTAAACCTCATTTCATAATACCAAATAAAACAATTGATATGCCATTAACAATAGGTGTATGGTAACAGCCAGGGGTTTTTAAACCCCAAACAAAACACAACATATAACATACTAATGTCATTGGGGTATTTAACCCTTATAAAAACAAAAGAATATATGCAAGGTAATCTACCAATTTAAGATTAGAAAACATATTAAGATGAATAACCCCACTAAAAGAATAAGTCACAAGTAAAACCCCATGCACAATTCAAATGAATGAATGCTCAGTGGTAAAAAGGAAAACTATATAAGTGTATATATATACATTTTAAAACAAGAAAATATTTTAACATCTATGCTTCATTGAAATACAAACTCACAATTGAATATATTTCCTTTAGCTTATTTAGTCAAATCAAATTGTTTTATAAACAATATGCCCAAGCAAAGAAAATTCTTTCAGCATATCATGGATTTAACATAGGCCAATGAATAAACTCGCAATTTTTAAAAATTAGTTTCACCATAACAACTAAAGTAAAAATTTCTAATAATATTCCTAATAGAATTATTAGAAATGCATACACAACAATATCATAAAAATCAGAGAAATGAAACATAGTAATCTTGAGACAAACAATATGTTCTGACATAAACACGTATCCCAAGGACATTAACACCAAGTTATATAGATAAAAAGAACATAACATCTGAAAGAACTTATAACCACAAAGTCCTAATAAGCAGTAAAACCAAAGTAGAGGTCAGGCATGACATAGCACACTTATATTCGCAAGATAAAATCTTTACTTATACCTCACATATTTACAAAACTCTACTCAGTCAGCCTTCATGTATTCACATGCTTGACATAATATAAAATAATATTCACATAGTTGGCTCATCATAACTTAGTAATTATTTCATAACCAAAATAATACCTAAGGTCGTACAATCCAATTATTTGGTATGCTCTATTTTGCACTATTAAATACACACACTAGTATTTTAATCATAACTTGCACTATATTGTCCATACACATGTATGTACTAGCACACATCATCATGATATTTTCATGAAGATTTCCATAACTACACGTCAGCTAACTCTTAATGTGTCATCCATACACTTAACATCTATTCACTATATTGCTACAAATTGTCTAACACTTACACAATTTTCTAACTCTAAATGCACAACTAAAATTTTTAATGTATGTTTCCATAAATGACAACCTTCAAGACATCCATCTAACCATATTTCCAATAGTCCAAATTAGATTTAACCTCTTCAAAATTTGATCCATGTATAGTGAAATCATCCATATAAATTTCTATGTAGTCAACAAACATGTCAAGAATGTTACTTATCGTAGCCTTATTCTAGTCTTCTAGTTCTATTTGAATCTAATTATACCCATTGAATCAATCTAAGGAGGAAAAAAAATCTTTTGAGCCAAATTATCAAGCACTTGATTAGTAAAAGGCAAAGGGAAATGATCTTTCTTAGTGGTTGCATTTAGTTCCCTATACTCTACACATACTCTCCACTTATAACTTTCTTTATGCACAATGACCAATGGTGAAACCCATTGGCTATTAGAAAAGGGATAGATAAACCCAATATTCAATAATTGTTGCAATTCAATGTTAACAATATCCCTTAATATTGGATTGACTCTTCTTTTTGGTTGTGTATTAGGTTTACATTCAGGTGTAATAAATATTATGTGATTATACAAATTTGGATCAAGTCCCTTCATATATGTATAATCCTAGGAAAATTCTTATTGATTCTCCTATAAAAATTGAAGTACAGTATATAGGTTGGTAGGAGAAAAAAATTTATTGTCATTTAACTCTTTACCTAGACTGACTTCTTCTTTAGTCACCTTATCTATCATAGCCACTTCATAAAAATTAGATGATTGAATCTCATTGGAAAACTATGTATGAAGGAAGGTAGTACGTATAGGAAAATAAGGTGCATCTTTAGGAGGGAGTAGTATCTCTAAGGAGTAATTATAATTACCACAAAAAGGAAAATATTCACCATAATTATTAGATAAGATGGTTGTAAGGAAGTCATCATCTTCTTGAGCTATCATTAAAAAAATTCTATCAATCACCATTAACTGACTCAATGAGTTGAATTTGGGTTTTTTATCCCCTATGTCTTATCATATGGCTTGATCATTGAGTAAAAGTGCTTTAATAGGAGAATATAAGACCAATTTATTAATTTTTGACCAAATGGTAATAGTCATTTTTCCATAGTAGTAGGCAATCTAGGCATTTAGAGTGGCTATCCAAGGCATTCATAGAATAATAGGATACCCCACCAAAGTGTCTTTAGGTGATAGGATGAAAAAATAAACTTTATAATCCTAGGATTCTAAAGTAATAGTAACAACCTCAATCATACCATTAGCTTTGATAGTAGAACTATAGGTAAGCTAGAGTATGGTAGGGGTTTCTCTGATATCAAAGATGTTCAATTTCAATAGCACATCTCTAGTCATTATGTTAATTGATGCTCCCTAGTCATTACATTAGTAGGTGCTCATAGATCTATCAAGAAATTTTGGAATTCCAAGGTCAAAATGTTCTAAGATTGTGGACTTATTCAACATAAGGTTAGACAATTAACCCATAACATGAACAATCTTGGGCTCCTTTTTTTCTACCAAGATTCTTTAAGTGGGCTTCCTTAAAAGCTTTAGTGAATGCTAGAGTTTCTTTAAGGGTGTCAAACAATGGTATCTTCAGTATCATTTTCTTTAGTCAATTAAGTAATTCTCCAACAATAGCATTCTCAATAGGAATAGAGGGTTGAGAAAGTCTTTGTGGAAGTGGTTGAGGCTTATCTATAGGATATGGTTATGGAATGGAAATGGGTGACTCCTTAATAGATATATCTTCAATGGTAAGTTCAATGATTACTAGTCCTTTAGGAGTTGGAAGACTAGTTCTAGACCTTAGATGTATATCATTGAGGGAATAGATATTCTATTGGCTATCATTAGAAGAGTAAAGTTTCCTTTGAGGTGACAGGTTATTGGAATTTTGTGTTGGCATAGTAAGAAACTATGTTTCTAGTGGTGGATTAAAGTTGGTTGTAGGAGGAGGAGGCATTAAAGCTTATTTTTTGGGTTTCTATAGGGCACCATATTCATGATTAGGCCAACACTATGGTGACTACTACTAGTCACCTTGTGGAGCTTTTCAATGATTGGACTATTGCAACGAATTTAGATTTTGTTGCTACCAAGTATTAGGAGGATATTTCTAGTTCTATTTGTATTGGTTAGGTGGGGGTTGATTCCATGGTTGGTATTTCACATGGGTTGAGATTGAGTAGGTCAATAAGGATTACAAAAATTTGCATTTGGTGTGCCAATATTTTCAAATTTTGAACTTTTCCATTAATTATTAAAATTACCAAAAGTTTGGAGAGCATCTTGAGGAATTTGTTGTCTCTAGTCCATGGTCTTCATTGAGAAATCTACAACACTTTCCATTTTCATCAGTTTCTTTTAACTCTATTGGAATGTTCTAGGATTGAACTTCCACATTAGAGACCATTGACCATTTGTAATTCCTCTTCTTCTCTTGACTGTGAGAGCCCAATTCTGCTAACATAGCTTTGGCTTCTTCATGTTTCCTCCTAGCTTTCATATTATTTAGTTAGGTAGAAATATTATTTATAATATCTTTCTTAAAGTCACAAAATATTTGAAATATCTAATCTCAATGATCCAACTCCACTAGTCTTTAGAGGGTTAGAATGAATTCATTTCCCCTTCTTCACATTGGCCCTTGAATAGTTTATAAAATACCTTTTTATTAATTTCCACATTCTTTGTGTAATATCTCCACCATCCATGAGTATTAAGGCTTCCAGACAAGTCTTACTAACAACTCTTAAGAAAGAATGCTTCTAAGATTGTTCATTGAGTTAATGTTAAGTGCTCCTTTGCAAATTATAAGGGAATCTTGAAACATAGTCTTCTAGAGTCTCATGATCTTTTTGTTGCATCTTGAATATATCATTTCTCCCCATGTCACTACCTCTACAATAATATTTTTACTTGGTGAGGAATAAATTTTTCATTGTATCTCAATCTATGACACCATTGGCTCTTAACCACATAAACCATCTTAGAGATTCTTCTTTTAGAGTAGAGGGAAAAAATTTTAGCTTATGAGTGTTAGTTGTGTATTCATAAATCCTACATAGGATGTCAAACTTAAGGAGAAAGCTCTCAATGTCTTCAATAATTAAACCATAGAACTTGGCAAGTGTAGAAGCATAAATATTTTTTAAATTTATTTTGTGAGGTTAGGAGCAAGAAATGGAAAGGTTGGATACACAATCCTTGTTGGTGATAGTAGTTAATTTTGTTGCTAGTAAATTAAAATAGCTAGGTGGTTGACTTGATAATCAGGTTCAATGAAGAGGTTATTCAAACATATGGATTATATTGAAGATGGAGGTAACAAGTACTTTTCTTGGGCATCAATAAATAGATTCTTAGGTTGGAAACCTCCTTCAAATGGATCTTCAAGTGATAGCTCTTCTTTAAATTCTAGTTTAGGCTCAATATCTTCTTTGATCACAACATGGTTATTTGGAAGGAATCTCCCAAAATGATCTCTTATCTTGTGCATGTAGACAAACTAATACTAAGATTGCCTCATATAAAACTACTTGATATTTAAGTATAATAAGAACTTCTAAAAATGACCCTTAGGAAAGGTTTAAATTGACACCATGCCAAAAATGTTAGAACAATATATAAAATTTGAAACTACACTAAATTACTTTTGAATTTGTGCATTCTCAAGTAGCAACTAGTGACCATTGGACTCATTTACTTTATTGACTAGGGACATAGACTTGAAATGATTTCTATATAGTATATTCTTTAAACCTCTTACAATGTGACTACTAAGATATATAAATGACAAGTTAAAACTATCACACTAAATTGAACTAAAAGGAGCTATCCTGTTGAAAATATCACAATATACAAATACACCTAATCTACTACTTGTGTTGCATGAATAACCACTAGTTTTGTTATCCATTGTTTGTCATGCCCAAAATTTCAGGGCAAAAGCAAATGTACAAATTTATTTATTTAGATTCTTTTAAAATTCATTAATTAATTAAATTATTATTATTTTTAATCCAAATTCACCATTTCAAAATAAATAATTAAATGAACTTCTACACTTATAGTGAGGAAATTTATACATTACTGACATGCATAGCATTTTCTATTCAAATTCAGTGTTACGACATTGGGGTATAGATTAATTATGACATCATGACAATATAAAGCCCTATGTAAACTTTATGACAATAGACCCTTGATTATGTTCTAAAAATTTTGAATTTTATTGATACACTTACATTATTGGTTGGTTATTTTACATATGTTAATTGATACCTACCATTTGATTGAGAACTACATCCTTAGTTTTCTACAAACAAATATATGATTCATCCCTTCATACTAGGTACCATAACTTCATGTAAATACATGCATATCAAACAACTAGTGTCCTCTAATCCTTTCATATTGTATTAAGGAATATGGTATTCTAAATTTTTATATGCCCAACATAATTGACCAATTTAAGTATATGAAAATTAAGAAAGAAAAGAACATACATCATCCAAATCACAAGTACAGGGTAATTCTCTACAACACCATCCATTTGTAACTTCTTAAATATTTTCCCCTTGACACTTAATTATGCTCTAACAATTCCACATCAACTATTTACTAACCAACGTTTAGTCTCTTAAGTTCCTTAATTTCTTACTAACATTCGACATTACCTTATTAACTTTTACTTACTTATATCATCTACACCTATCTACATTAACAAATCTCTAACTCCAATTAACTCTCTCTCTCTATATATACTATTATATGTACTAATTAACACATGATCTATATTATTTAACTTTTATAATTATTCTAATAGTACTAATAAATCAACTTATACTAACATCCTTTAATTAACTAACAACAACACTACTCACCTAACTAACTTACATTAGGTAGTAGCTCCTATAACCATAAACCTGACTTACTAATATATTTCTAAAATCTGCTAACATTACTAACTTAGTATAGTATTCCAACTAAATGTCTTCTTTACCAATATTCTTATATTACTAACTGATTAGCTAGCATCCATTACATAACTAACAATATATATATATGTATATGTATATGTATATGTATATGTATATGTATTCGTATGTATATGTATATGTATGTATATGTATGTATATGTATATGTATATGTATATGTATATATATATGTATGTATATATATATGTATATATATACATACATATGTATATATATATATATACATACATATATATATATATATGTATATACATATATGTATACATAGTTATATATATATACATATATATATAGATATATATACACATATATATGTATATACATATATATATGTATAGAGAGACACACACACACAATTTAACCTAGGTGAGACACTTAGGAGTTTGCGTACTCTTGTGAGTTGTCATGTTGACAATACTAGAGTAAAAAACTCTAATTCAGCACATGGTGTCTACAACATTATTTTGTGTGCTACACCTTTGCAGGCTTATCCTCTCATCATCACACTTACTCCTATACTTAATGGAGGAAAATCCACTTCTGGTGCACATGTGCTTGGTTGTATGGCTTATCATGTTGCTAATTCTTATGCATTCTAGAGGTATTCTAGAGGCCTTTATATATAGGCACTCCTAGTGTACTTACACATTGAAAGGAATACGTATTGTTATTATGATCATACTCTTTTTGGTCTACTATTGTGCATGTGTTTGAATTCCTTTATCTTGGGTGAATTTTTCCTTAAGGAAAATTCTTACATGATACTAGAGCCTAGAGAATTTCTCTTCACATAAACATTCAAGAGTATTGTTTCTTCAGCATCTCAACCCAAATCCAAAGTATCGCAGTCATTGGGAGCATCTAGAGCTAGAAAAAACTTTGCCATTGCATTCAAAATATTGATTTGATGAAAATTGACTATAAATTTTCCTACCTTGGGCTAAAGTCAAATTTGAGGCAATTTTTTTTTGCAAACTGACACCCAAAGGCCCAATTTGGAAGTTTGGTATGGTCACTTTTTAGATCTGCTTAATTATATTTTGACTCTAATAATTTATTTTTTTACTCTACTTTTTCTGAGTATTTTTTCTAAAAAATTCAGCCTAGTTGTTCTTGTAGAGAATTTTTTTTGCACAGGCACTGGGCAGTGACACCCCAGCCCTGTGCAAAATATTTTCTAGAATATTCCATCTTTTAGTGGTTCAAATCTGGCTTCTACATCAATTTTTTGTCTGTATAGCCCAAATCCAGTGAGCAAACCTCACCAACTGAGAAAATGACTGACCCACGATGGCACGACACATTTCTTTGTCTTTGACAGGAATCGTGTTTTAAAAAACCCATGCTTCACAAGCATAGGAAATGTGGAATTAATTCCCATGAATTCTTGGTACTGTTGCTCACTTTTTGGGCTTTGAATACATCATTGACATTATAAATATTTCTTAGCAGCCACAAATTTAAACCTAACCACCAAAAAATCTTGCTTCTGCCTAACATTTCACACTTTGGCACTTTAGGTCACTACAATCTGCTCCAGTGCCAGACTTATTTCCCCATTGATGAATTTTTTCACTAGTGGCACTACAACATGGCAATGGCTGACCACACAATGATGAATTATAATTCCATGTGGTATAATCTGACATCCCCATGTGGAAACTACCACTTTTTTTGCAACTTCCATGTAATGCTCTATAGCAAGGCCATGATAGTAGACCTCCTTTGACAGCAATGTGCCATGTGGAATCCTAGTTAGCCCAAAGCCATACTTCCACATCAGCACTAGCTTGAGGACATGTCAACTACCACATATGATTATCTATACCATCAGTATAGTACCTCTCTAATGTCATTTGTAAAACATTGCAACACCATCAGGAGGGCCCTTTTTTTGCTAACGTCAACCATACATAGCATTAAATTTGATGATCATTTTCCCATCATTCCAAGGCACTTATGAACTATTGTGATGGTCATTTTCCCATCAAATTTAACATAGTAGCTTTTGCCCATGACCCTCTCTAGATGCAATTTTGATTTGACAGTCTGAATTTGGGAGGCCATAACTCAATCATCTGGACTCCAAATTAGGTGCAATTTTTTTTATTTTGGGTAGAATTTCCTGAACATTTTAGTGGTGCAATTCTGTTGAAGTTTTGGTGCATGGATTTTTCAAAATTTGAATTTTTCAACAACTATACCTATCTAATCTTACAGTTTGCAAATTGAAATACTTTGTACAAGCTCATCTAGCCTCGAAAATAGGTTCCATTTTTTTTGAAAGTGCATTATTTTTTGTCTACTTTCTAGATGTTTAATTATATTATAGGGTTGTGTGGACAAAAATATCAATTTTAGACTTTTCTACATTGTATTACTTTGATTACTTTTCAAAATTGTTGTACATCTAAGCTACAATGCTTAGTGATAGATTTGAGCCTTAAAAGGCAGTTGTAAACAACAAAACTAGAAGTCCACTTTGTAAATTTTGACAAGTGTCCTATTGTACACGCACTACATATAAATTTCCAAAAGAATCTTCTTCTTTTTTTGGGGTAGGGGGGTTCTTTGATTGAGTGAAAAGGGGGGGTGTGTATTGTGTTTTTGTGTCTCTCTTTTGTGCTCTTTTACTTTTCTACATCATGGGTTCACCTAAAGGTCCACTTCTAACTTCACACAATTGTTCTACATGGAAAGATATTGTATCGACTAGATTAATAGAAAAAAGTTTAAATCTCTATGTTGATGGTACAATCCCCAAACCCATTGATGCTACAAAACTCTCTACTTGGAAAATCAAAGACCAATAGGCTTTAGGAATTATCAAGACTTGTGTACATAGATATATCTTCTTCCATATTTCTAGTTTCAAGGAAGCAAAAATTGCTTGGGACAAACTTGAATCATTGTATGTTAAGGTGGATGAGGGAAAGGGATACTGGATTTAGGATGACCTACTTCTATTGGATTCTAAAAACTTTGACACAATTCAAGATTATATCAATAAAGCCAATTAGTTTGGAGCATTACTTAAAGATTTTGGTAATCCCATGAAGGATGATCAGTTGATTCATCATATCCTAAAGAGGCTACCTTTAGAGTATGCTTTCATTGTTTTGAGTTATAACACTTACATATATAACCATGGGAAGTGCTTTCCAAAAGCCTACATTTGATGCTTTTATAGAAATTTTGATTTTTGAACAATCCCATTTGATAGATATGGGACTTCTCACATCATCAAAGACCAACGAATTGGTGGCTAGTGATGAGAACCACTCAAGTCAAGGAGGAAAAAGTTCTAACAATAGGAAAAAAAAAGAAAAAGTAGTGGAAGCAAAAATCACAATCTGAGACACAACAATCCTCCTCACAACAAGGTGATCCTTCTTCCAACAAGAATGAAAATAATGAAAAGGACAAAATTTTTTGTTCATATTGCAAGAAATCAAATCATGATGAGCATCATTGCAAGACTAATAGAATCAATGAGTTGGAAACCCTACTCAAGAAGAACACAATTCAAGTGCCAAATACTTCCAAGGATTCAACTCCAACCACTTCAAAAGGAAAAGGACAAGCACTTATGGCTGGTTCAATTTCTTTATTAAAAAGGATTCTTGACTTAGGTGCCTCATATCATATGGGTTATTCAAAGGGAGAATTTTCTTCATTGAAGTAGTCACTGGTACTACACATCTTTGTGGGAGATGATACAAAAATGGAATTTCAAGGGAAAGGACATGTAGAGATGGAAAATGGGGAATTCAAAGATGTTCTCTATGTTCTAAACCTTAGCTCTAATATCCTCTCAATTTACCAAATTGCTCACCTTGGAAATGGCTACAAAGTTGAGTTCCTTCCAAATTTAGTAATGGTGTGAAGTAGCAAAGATGATTTATTGGTTGTAGTGGGGAAAGTTAATCATGACAAGAAGCTTTATTCCTTCTCCCACTTTGTGCCTAAGTCTCCTTCAAGGCCCTTGTTTAATCAATCTCATTTAGAAATCAAATAATGGTATCAGTGGTATGGTCATCTTTCCTTCCACTATCTTTAGTAACTTTTCTCAAAAAATGTGGTCAAAGGTCTACCTACAATCAACTTTTCTAAGGGTGAATGTTCAACATGTTTAGTGGATATGCATCTAAAGGAGATGTTTAATAAAGGGAAGTCTTCAAGAGCACCAATTTTTCTTTAGTTGGTTCACATGGTACTAGAAGGTCCTTTTATAGTGATATTAGTTAGTCAAGGCTACTACATACTCACTTTCATTGATGAATTTTTACACTACACATGGGTCTACTTTCTTCATCACAAAAATAAAGTGGTTGATAAGCTTCAAGCCAAGAATCATGTTGAACAACAATCAAGGAAAGTCATCAAGGTTCTTTAGATGGACAATGAAAGTAGATATGTGGTCACAAGACTTAAAGACTTTTGTAAACTTGAGGATATTGATCTTTAGAATCCACTAGCATTCAGTCTATACAAGATAGATGTTGTAGCATTAAGGATACAAACTCTTAGGTCCATGGAAATTTGCATGATACAAGCCAAGTCTCTTGATCCTACACTTGAAGTCAAAGCTATTAGCAATGTCACTCACATACTTAATAGGTCTCCTCATAGTGCCTTAGATGGTAAGATTCCTCTTAAGGCATGGTGTGGTAGAAAACCAATTCTGAAACACTATAGAGTCTTTAGTTGTCTAGCATGGGCAAACATATCTTCTAGGGGATGCAAGGTACCATCACCTAGGCCTTGTAGTTTCATTGAATATGAAGAAAATGTTAAGGTATACAGACTTATGAATCCTAAGACTCATGAGATATTTGTAGAGAGGGATGTACACTTTGAGGAAAATTCACTTAGCTTATCCTCTATTCCTCTCCACACTTCATACACTATGGAAACTGATAGTGACACCAGTGATAGTGATTCAATAGACTCAGATTTGTGGGATCCTATTGATAGATGCAAAGAGAGATTGCATCATCAAAATATTCCACATGCATACATAATCCAACTCCAGCAACAAGGTATGGCTACATATCAAACTTTGGAGCCATCATTGATGATATACATCTTCTCTTTGATGATGATGATCCTTCTTCAATTGTTGTGAGGGCTCACTCTGACCCTCATGTCCATTCTCTAAATGATTAATCTTTTCATGTTGATATGATTGTGGATCCTTATGTAAAATAGTTATAGGAGGTCTCTTTATCATTTGAGGAGACACTTGATTCTTTGGTATAGGTTCTACATCCATCCTTTCCAAATCTACACTTGTTCTTTTCAATAGTCTTGGAAGGGGTGACCATCAACATTGACACAGTGACAGTTGAGTAGGTTTTAGAGGCATCATTCATCATTGGGATTCTTTCTACACATAGGGGAAGCATCTCACTTGTAACTTTGTCATTGTTTCTTCCAAAGGGGAGGAACATTATTCAACACTCATCGACCAACTTCTACCTTGGAGCAGCTATCATTGATCGACACTCTTTATTGGGAGGGGGACTACCTTATCTCTCTTCTTCTTCTCTCTTATGGGGGGGATGTTTTCTTCTTCTGCTATTTTTTTCTTATCATACCTCTCTTTTGCATATACTTCATATATGTCATAAATGGGGGGGGGGGGGGGGGGGGGTGGCAGGGTCTTGATTACTTTTTGGGAGAGGGTTTTTTCCATGAGGTTTTCCCTCTATCTCTACTTTATGAAAGATTGTATTTCATTATGTACATGGGTACCTAACATGGCTTAGTAGTTGGGACCCATTATGCATTTCATCCTAGTTTTTTTGAGCTTAAGTGCATTCCCCTAAGTTGCACTTAAGGTGTGGTATTGGTGTAAATCCTTATTTACTATTTACACTTTACTTAACTTTACTTAGGTTAATGCATTATTTTATTATTTCTTAGTGAGACACTTAGGATTTTGCATACTCTTATGAGTTGTCATGTTGACAACACTGGAGTTTTCATAATGAACTAAGTTGTCATGTAGACAACATAGTTATTCACACTCCTATTTTAGCACATGGTGTCTACACATTATTTTGTGTGCTACACCTTTATAGGCTTATCGTCTCATGATCACAGTTACTCCTATGCTTAATGGAGGATAATCCACTTCTAGTGGACATGTTACTAATTCTTATGCATTCTAGAAGCATTCTAGAGGCTTTTATATATAGGCACTCCTAGTGTACTTACACATTGAATGGAATAGATATTGTTATTCTGATCATACTCTTTTTTGACTACTGTTGTGCTTGTGTTTGAGTTCCTTGATCATGGGTGAATTTTTCCCTAAGGAAAATTCTTACAATAATTTAAAACCTAACTTTATTCCTTAATTATTAATATTTCCTAGACCACCCATGTGACTCTCCCTACTAACCTCCTTAAACTTCTAACTGCACAATTCATTTAATGCCTAGCATTCCTAATACCCATCTCCCTAAGCACCTTTCCCATATTGCATGCTATTCCCAAGCATGGTCTCTCTCTTATC
This sequence comes from Cupressus sempervirens, assembly GCA_028749045.1. Lineage (NCBI taxonomy): Eukaryota > Viridiplantae > Streptophyta > Pinopsida > Cupressales > Cupressaceae > Cupressus > Cupressus sempervirens. The sequence goes on from CM053792.1 coordinate 643,797,281, forward strand.
TACTTTCACATTACATACCTATCTGAATGGGAGGCATGAAGAAGGGGACATAACAAGTGATGGTGAGGGTCTTTTCTGCATAGGGTAGAGCATATGGGCCTAGGGAGAAAGAGGTATGCGTGTGGAGGAGACCATTGACCCAAGTGGTCCCCATCAAATTATCTTTCCAAAGTACTAAATGTCCCATCTTCCATTTGAATGGGTGAAATAAAGTTTATAATATTATATTTTCTTTTCTTTTGACTATGACATATTTAAAAGGTGATAGTCACCAGGATAGTCCTATTTATTTTGAACTTGGAAATGTTAATCCATAGACTATTAGTAATCCATTATTTACAATATTTTTTTGAAGCTAGATATTCTTAGGAATATCCTTTAGGAATATTTTATTGCTATTTAATTGGGGAGTGGATTATTTCTCCCTCCCCATACATTATCCAGAGTGTAATGCTCTCTCCTAGCCCATAGTTTTATTTTTCCATGTGTTCCCTTTTGATTATTATTTTTCTCTAGATTCCATTCAACTATAGTATTGTGAATCTTGGTTTGACATAACTATGATGTAATTTTAATATCAAAATGAAATTAAATAGGTTAATGAATCTATTTAAAATATATGGAATAATAAACTTAATGCAGGAAATGCAATGGAAACAAGATCAACATGGAATTACTAGATTAATCATTTCTATGAATAGTGTAACTCTAAATGACATTTATTGAAAATCTAATACTTGGCAAAATTTCTTTACATAAACAATCCAATTGAAAGATATGTTATTTGTGTTGCCTCATGATTCAATTGATCATGACTCCAATAATGCATTTTTATTAAATGAGCACCAAAACAATTGGCTATCATTTGAGATGAATTTACATAAGGAGGAGTACCTCAATTACATAACTTCAAAATGGACTTCACAAAACTCGATATTTCTTTACATGAAACTATTTATTTTCTCTCTTTTACAACTATGATATTTAAACAATATTTCTATTTCAATGCAACTATATGCATAACATTGGATCTTATAATGCACATACAATGAAGACCTCACTTTTACAATTCAATACACAAATGACAAAATAAAGGGTCCAACTCTTACAATGCACTATACAATAACATGGAGAAGGATTTCACCCCTTAAAATATATTATAAACTTACAAATCCCTTCCTTTCTTCTATGCAAACATTCATTGCAACAACTTGAATAAGATGGAGAAACATTCTCCAATACATGTACAATGCATAATGAGAAGTTTTCATCTTCAAGAAACATCTACAAGATGATATTTCTAAGCCTTTTCCATTGCTTCTTTGAGCACAAAATCTGAAAATTCATCACAACAATACAACAAGAACCATTGGTACTCTCCTCCCAACCATAGGCCTCCAAAGAAACCACCCCCAAGCTAGGGGAAACAAGGCTCAAAACAAGTATCACATACAATCTTGCAAATGCATATACATCATAATACAACACTTGAACAATTCCATCTCAAGGATATTTCATAATCATTCACCAATGGAGCCATGAACATAAGGTGAAGGTGTGGTTTTCAAATAGGAGACTTTTGATATCAAAACAATATCTCCAATAACAATTTTTATGCCCTTTCAGGGCTTCCACAACCATCTTCCAAACACACTACCATCATCTATAGCTTCCTTGGATCTCATACTCCATAAAATTCCTCATCTCCACCATACTTCCCTTATCACCCCTAAACATGATATGAATGATTACGGAATAGAATGGAACCAATACTCCAAGGTTCTCAACTACATTGTCAAGCCCAACTAACCCCTTCATCTTGGACTTCTCTTCCCTTCCCAAAGGGTGAGTGAATTCCTCACATCCATGAATAACAATCATGCCAAAACAAATAAAACAAGGTAAAATCAAGGAAAACAATGCAACAATAGACACATTGCATCATTTTCAACACAACACACAATGTATAGTTTCATTTTTACATGAATGTAGATTCAACAATATTATACAACTTCAATAAAAATAATGGCTTGGGCACCAACCTTCAATCCTAGCAAAAGGAAAATGATTTATTTTAAAGAGCTCCCTTCCTTGGCCTTCTTCCTTAAAAATCCTAATTGTCTCTAAACTTAGAGAGTGGGTGAATACTCTACTAGTTTGTCCAAGTCCACTAAAAAGACTTTCCCACTATCTCTTACACCCTTGTCCCTACCAAAATTGCTACTTTTACTAAGAAGGAGAAACATGTTAGCTTTTTAATTTCACAATTCTAAGAAAGTGACTTGTTTGGAGGGTTCCCAAGGTCATCTAGGCCTACTAAAGATTAAATTTTGACCCCCAACCCATATTACTATCATGTAAGCACTTATTTTTTACCAAAATAACCCCGTAGGACAACTTTTTGATCCTTAAAAGTTAATACAAAATTGGAATCTGAATCTCCCTTGATGGAGACTTCTCCTAACACTCTATTAACTTTTGTAATGCATTGGGTTAGGTTGAGGTTAGGTGACTTTTTCCCAAAACCCTAAATTATAAGTCATCAACACATGGACAACACAAGTGTCAAGTGACATAAAAATAACACATTACATTTATAGTTCCATTTCTCTATGTATATATGAATTAAACTATTACACACATACAATTCAAATTTACAAAATAAAGCACATTACAAAAAGGTTTTAATCTTTTCCACTCATTCAACCTTGGCTATGTCATGTTCATATAGGCTTGAGCCTTGGTTCCTGTTAAATCCCATGGTTAAATTCCTGCACACTAAACTCGAGCATCAGTAGTCCAAGAAAATCATGTAAACAATATGTAAATGTGTGCAATAAATCATTATCACATTCAACATTAGGGTTTCATACTTCATCATTTCCAATTAACTTACTTTTTCCTTAATCATTTTCACATAAAATATTCAAAACATTAAAATATCAAATTCTTCTTATCAACATTAAACTTTACTTAACATGATCAAATTAATATTCTAAATAAATTCATAATATATTTTCTATCATAGTGATAAAATATTTAATCTTTGACTATTGAGGCCCTAGGCATGTGAATTAGGTCCTAGTGCATATCAAAATCTATCCTTTAATTCTAATTTCCTCTTAAACATTACAATTTCACATTAAAAGCATTTTCAAAATTTAGTTTCTATCAAAGAAATTGCAAAAGATTATAACATGAATGAAATCATTAAATATATCATTTAGGTCGTAATGTATAGACATAAGTGCAGATCATCAAAATGCAAATATTAAAATAGCATAACTCTATAGTCTCAAAAGTGTATCAAAACATCAAATTAGAAGTATCATAATGAAAATATGTCATCTATGCTATGACGAATCAGGTGAGGCCTCACATAGTTGTAGGATAAAATTTCACTAACTTACTTCTAGCAAAGTATGAAGTTAATTCTACCAAAATAGAGCATTCATTCACCAAGTGGGCCCCCTTAGATGAGTGAATGGAAAGATTGTGCAAAACTCAAATACTGGATAAGAAGAGTGTCATATTATTTGTATTCACTCCACCAAAGTACAACTAAAAATCATGAAATCACAAACTTCAATCAATTTTTTTTTGCATTACAAAGGATTTTCAATGAACTCTAGAAAATTGAAGCAATTTTTTATTTATCCTATCTAATTGAAAACAAATGTCCTATCTCTAAGACATCCCATGAAGTGGGTTCAACCTAATCTTCATTGAGTTACAACAAATTGAGGGAATCATTAATCAAAGAAAAAGACATTGACAGTTAAGCTAACTCATTTCTCCTTCAACTATTGTCTCTAATAACTACATGATTATGCAACCAAAAGTTGAATGCCACTCCTTGATATGGTTTACATGTTCCTACAAAAGATAGTACAATGTCCAACTTTGAACCATACATCAAAGGGTTAATTCATATAAAATAATTCAATGCACCAACTATTCTTGCTTTGGAACACATGGCAACATGAACATTCTCCATTATGCTACAAGAAGGAAATATTATATTCATTCAACATGCACATATCTAATTTTGTTAATGCACGTATCTAATTTCTAATACCATATCCACGAACCATAAAGTAAATGAAAAACATAAAAGTTCACAACTCCACATAGTTATACAATCACCATAGCTTAAAATCCTTCAAATTAAACATGGGAAACTATCCAAAAGACCATGAAATGTATCAAAATAGTCCCATCAGCAATACTAAAAATTAGTAAAGTTTTGGCAATTACCTAGTGATATCTCACTTATTATCATGTTGCAATAAACTTTAAAACATATAAAAAAACCTCCAACATAAATAGCATTCACACAATTGATGCCATGATTTTAACGTGGAAACCCTTTGAAGAGAAAAACAACTTGGGACTGGCTACTAAAAAATTTTACTCTTCTAAAGAGAGCTTTGCTAGCAAACAACCTTATTAAAGGTTACATACACATTACTAATATGACTTTTTTAGAGGATTTTATCAAGATATCATCTAGAAATTATTACTTCCAATTCTTGACTAAAAAGAGTTCCCTAATTTGAAGGACTTACAAACACCACTAATCGATGTTACCATATAGGATTTCATAGACTTCTTAGGACCAGTCAATACTTCAAAAAAATTCTACTATAATGGTTAAATAGTAATAGTACAAAAATTACTCTATTGAAATAGAAACTACCTTTCCTTGTTCTAATGTCTTTTCTTTCCCATTTTCTAACATTTTCTCACTCAACTAATTCACTATTTCACTAATTCTACTTCTTATCTTATCTTTTCTCTACTCTCTTCACCTAGCTTAACTCTTTGCTTGTTCTCTTCTAACAATTTTTCACCTCACAACAACCTTCAATTAGATTCTTTTTAGCATCATAAACTCTTCATTAGAAACCTAAATGTGTCTCCAACATATCCTTAAATAGTTCTCTTAATGCTTGTAGATCCTTCAATATTTCTTCATTTAATCACCATCATTAATCTTAGGTTTATAACATAATACCTTTGCTATAAATAATTTAGACACTTATAAAATAAATTTATCATATAAATTTGTGTCTATCCTTATCTTAATTCTATTTTCTTCATTAGATCCTTCTTGAATTCTATCAGCCATAGATATTTTAAAAAACTTTGAATCATGCTCTTGTTGGAAATCTGATTGAAAAGATCACTGTGAGAAGAAGATTGATTGAAAGAGAGAGATTGTTGTTAAAATAATATTTTCAATCATTTTTTTGTCATTGATGTCAAACCTACTATTTGAAGGAATGACAACTACTTATAAGATCCAAGTAGTATCACTTAGTTGATTGATGAAGAGGATTTAATCAACTAGATGTAACAAAAGCACCTAAGAGAAAGGTTGAGCTATGGTTTTGTAATGAAGTGCAAGGATAAGTTAAGAAATTGGTTAAATAATGTATTAATAACATACTCAAAGATACAGAAGTTGGCCAAAATTAGTAACATCAGAAGTATAAGTTGTAACAAGGTTAACTACAAAGCTTAAATTAAGTTCACCAGTGGGTGCCAAGCAAGCTAGTTTAAGCCGAGCAAATGGAAAATCTAGTGTGTGCCAAGTGAAGTTCAAGTGCCAAGTGATATAGAAGGAGCCAAGTGTTAGAAAATCTTAGTAGATGCCGAGTGAAATTTAGGTGCTGAGTATTAGTAAAAATGTAGTTGATGTTGAGTAACTCAGTATGTGTCGAGCACCAAAATTTTAATAGTGCTGAGCTACTACATTATTGGAAAAGTCAAAGATTCACCAAATCTAATCTGACAAAGTTGTTACCTTGAATTTTGTGAACCAGTTGGAGGATAAGGATGATGAACTGGTGGCACATAATTCTATGTAAGCTATTTTTGAGTGAATACAAGAGGATTCTTCATTATGTTTCTAGAAGAAACAAAATGTATTTTAGATTCAATGAATCCTACCTAATCCATATTAATTGAAATTAAAGGAGGGAAGAATCGAGTAGGAAAGGAAGTTCCAAATTTATATTTAAGGAGTCATAGGCCAAAAAGCAAGAGCTACTAGAGTGCTAAATTGTGAAGTGATTAAAGGGTGTCAAGAAGAAGACATCTAGGAGAAGGAAGAATAGAGCACAGATACTTTGCTTTGATAAGTGGTCAGAGAGAGATGATTGCAGTGGTACATTGAGCACGTAGACTCAAGGAGACAAAGCTTGAAAGGAGGGCAAGCTATTAGAGCTATAGAGACTAAAAGCTAGGAAAATAAAGAAGAGTTGAAAAGTGATCTGAAATCTACAAGTTAAGTTGTATGTTGTAATTAGGTCAAAACCCCTTATCATTACTCTCTAGTAATTGTATCAGTTAGGGTAAAAGAAAATTCTATGAAATTAGATTGGTCTAAAAACCATTTGTAAATCCTTTAACAGGGTGGCATTCCAAGTGAATGTTCTAAAGTCCTCTAGCCAGGCCCACTTCTAATAAGGTGGTTAAATCCTTTCACTAAGTCACATTTAACAATGTGTTGTAGCCTTTAACAGGGCAGGCCTTTCGTAGGGCATCACTTCAAAAGAGTAAGAATTGAGTAGCATGTTACTGGTGGTTTTTCCCAAATTGGTTTTCCACATAAATCACTATGTTATGTGTTGATCTTTTCATGTGTTATGCTTGCAAGTTGATTTACAATAACTTGCTAAATATGAATGTTTAAGCTTGGATGAATGAATAAGTTTGATGGGCATTCTTTACCTAATGAAAAGTTTGAATAGGAAATTTGGACCTTAAATACTTGATTCACCCCCCTCTTAGTTATTCTAAAGCATTTACAATAGCTCTATACCTTCTAAACTTTTCAAATTTTTATCAAAAGTTGGTCTTAGATTTCAATCTTCCAAACTTGTTCATCATGATGTCACTTAGTAAATATAACATTCACTTGACAAAAGTAACACTCAGTTAATATTGAATTTCTCAGGTAGCATTTTTGAGCATGAATGATAATGATACTACTCTAGGTGAGTATCCTAAGCATTGGAGAGTATTGATATATTGTATTCATGACTATACTTGTCATTGATGTCAACGTAGCAGTAACTTTGTGAAGACTAGAAAAGTAGCCATTAGAGATCTCAATTGTACATACAAGGTTTTTATTGTTCGATGATGTGTGTTCATGGACATGTTTGGTATAATGCCCTGATGTGAAGGTTCAATGTGCAACATGTAAGCTAAAGATGTATGAATCTTGTACCTAATTTATAGAGAGTAGTACACAGATAGAGTACTTAAGAAGCAATTTCTAATGTTTGCATTATACCTTTTGGTAGTGATATAATATGTTGATGTGAGGTTAGTGAATGATGACATCATCATCATTAGAAGATACACAAGCCCTGGTGTCACATGTGTGAGTATTTGTATAGACTATGAGCTCGTAGCGCTATTGTGATTCTAAATTAATTAATAATCTTATTATAATTAATTAGGAAAGCGTCAAGGCCAACTCAAGGAATTATTTTAAAGATATGATATAAAAGAAAGATGTTTTCCTTATTTGTGAGTAGAGTATGCAAGAAGTGATCATTGTATGAAGTGTGAAGTGCGGAAAGTAGTAGAGTGTTTACTGAATGTGAGTAACCAATCCAAGGGATTATTAGATGTGAGTTTTATGATCTAGTTACAGGATCAGAAGGATTAGGGGTCTAGTTGATAGGATAAAGGAAGAAAATCTTATTCATTTATATTATTTTACAAGGAATAACATAGAGATCATTTGGATAGTGGATTTATTCATCTTTCCCTTTAAGTTGTTTAGGAAATGGGTCAAGTTTTCTTCCACAACTCCTAACAAGGTTGGAATCTTCTAATAGGGATTCAAAGTTTCCTAATAGGGACTGATATGTATTGAATGTTTTTATAGATTCCTAACAAAGTCTTGTAATACCCCAAAATTGGTTCATTGCCATGATACCAATTCTGGTCTATTTTTAACCAATCCTAAAGACCTATTCTAATAGGCAATTCTCATTCTGCTATTCGCTACTTGACTTAATTGTCAGATGTAGAAAACCCTAATCTGCAGTCATCATATTTCTTATCTAATTCCTATAGTACGTACTCATATTAGTCACATTAAACCTACTTGATTTAATTATAATTTAATTATTAAGTATTTATACTTTAATTAAATTAAATTATATCCTAAGGCTAATGTATTATGGAATTAAATTTATTTAATTTAATAAATACACCTATCTTGATTAATTAAATGGGAAAGGTATTTCTAATTAATTAAACAAAATTATTTAATTAAATGGAGTACTTACTTCTAATTAATTAAACAAAGTTATTTAATTAAATGGGAAGACATTCCTAATTAATTAAATAAAGTTATTTAATTAAATAAGAAAAGTGTCTCTAATTAATTAAGGATTATTTAATTAAATAGAAAAAGTAATTATGAGAGCATATCTCATTTTATTAAATTAAATATCTCAACAAAATCTCTCTTCAGTTCAAAAAGGGAAATTTCCAGTTCACTATTGATAAAAAATGAGTTAAATCAGTTAACTCCTTTTTCTACTCAAATTGAATCAGTTAACTCCTTATTTTACTCAAATTAAATCTGTTAACTCCCTTTAATTTAGGAATCTCCCTTTATGACTGAACCTCATCTTCAATCCTGATCGTTCATCAGAATTGATCTCAACCATTGATAGATTTCAGGAAAGTCTATTTAAGAGACCCTCATCTCTTCATTTTAGGGGATGAATTTGGAGAATTTGCATCGAATTGCTGCTGGAATTCATACTCACATTTGCTCATATTTTTACATATATCTTGCATTCTTAGTTTAGATTCATCTAACTTAATAATGCATACATTTTTAGTTTAATGTCTTTTATTTCTTAGATTAATTGCTTGTGCTTCATCTAGATTACTTGCATATTCATATAGCTTAAATTGCATTCAAATCCTTCGTTCTTATAGGGTTTGGTTGCTTGTACCTTGATTTTGAGGATATTAATAGGTAAAATCCCTTTAGATAGAAGGCAACAGGTTTCTTTGTAGGTTGATTTTTGGATGAACAATCCAATGTTCATTCCAAGATGAATCTGCATATAATGACCATGTTGAAGTGTGTGTGTTAGCAGAGGCCACATATTCATGCATACATTTCTAGCGCCCACCGTGGGGCTTGAAAATCAATTTTTCTCCCCTCTTTATGTATTTTTAAATTATTTTTTTATACTCTATCCATACTATTCCGTATAGATTCGAGAATCTTCATGCGAGACTGTACATTTTTGCACGAGGATCCAGAATCTTCACGAGAAGATTCTTTCTGCATTGTGCGAGAAAGTTCTTTGGCACGTAAAACTTCACGCAAGCCGAATATAATTTCACGTGAGCTGAATTTAATTTTATGTAGGCTATAAAACTTCTTCGCATGGACTGTTAGGAATTTTGCATGAAACTCTATTGATAGAGGCAATTTTTTGCATTGATTTTCATATTTTTTGGATTTTTTGCTGATTGTTTGCAGTTTCTCGTGTTTCTGTGTTTTCTGATTTTTTTGGAACAACATAGAAATGGTTTGCGAGACAATGGGAAAATCATGATAAAGTCACTAAAAATAGGTAAAATCTACTAAGCATGTTGCGAGGATCGCCAGGTAACCTTCCTCGGTTGATGACACTTCATTTGGATCTAAAAAAAACATCTCTCATATTGAGCTTGTGTGTGTTTCCTTTCGTATTTTCACTTTACAACACATGCATAATTTGATACTAGGGTGTGATCTCTATTAGTATTCATTTAGCAGGCTTAGGTACTAGTGATAGATTTAGATAGCTATCTTGGGTTATTGGACTCACTAATTCGTCGGCCCCTCGTTCCACCCTATGGTTGCAAGATCAGCACCACGTTAAAGGAGAGGGGTCTACAGGACAGAAGCGTTAAAGGCTCCACTAGGCAACCCTTTTGTGCTTTCTAGAACTCACTAGTTTCTAAGTTGTGGACACGCGTTGGCTTGTGTGAGGGGTTAAATGTTCCACATCTTTGGACTCACCTCACATTAGTTAAAGCATTAAGTGTACCACCTTGTTCCCTTTGATTACTTTTGGATAGATTTTCTTTCAAAAATTAACATCTGTACACACATAGTAATTAAGCCCCCATGAACACTATTTGTGGATCTTGAGGGAGTGGGTTCCTAGTGAAACTCCTCTCTAAGATAGATTCCTTGTAGGTGGGGAGGATACTTTGAGCATCTCGTAGATAGATGAATCTTCAACATGTTGATTAAGGCATCCTTTCTCAAGAGAGGTTGATAGATCATAGGGAGATGATATCATAGATCTTTAAGAGATAATCTTAGTTTAGCATGTCAGATTAATCTGTCTGTTTTGATTGGGCTAAAGGTGAATAGGTGTCAAAACCTTGAATCTGGAAGCTAAGTCCCCTTGTGGTATACTATTATGAGTTGGTCACCTTTAGAGAGGGTTAACCGTAGCAGACAATCCCTCTACAGGGAAAACTGTGATGATGAAACCTCAAGCGGTAATAGCCATTTTTGCCATGGTAGTGAGAACCGCTATATAAATTTCCTTATGGAAGAAATCTCCACGGGTTTGGTTCATTGTGGGTTGTTAGATCTCCCTAGTAGCTCTTGAAGATTAAGTTCTCAAACTGTGTCAAAACCTCGGTGCGTCGGGATTGGAGGTCACAACTGTGAGCCATAAAAGTTGTAGAGTCAAACTATTACTAAATACCTTAGAGAGGCCAACTTTTATTTTCTAAGGATGTATGCGTGATTGCAAAACTCTTTGAAAATGTACACAAATAGCTCTCTTAGAGATTAGCACAAACTAAGTCACTTGATTGTTCATGCGCAAGGTTGCTTTTGCCCTTGCTCATTGTTTTCAAATGTTCTTGAAATCACTTGCTTGCTATTCTACATGCCTATTTATCTGCCTGGTTATTGGAATGATCAAAAATCTGGTCGAAATCAGTCGTTGTTGTGAAACTGTTATGTCCTTTTGCGCAAAATCATTTAGGTCTCGCACGAAATCATCTGGCTCTTGCACGAAGCCATTTTGTCCTTGTGTGAAATTAAATTTTTGTTGTGCATCTTTGCACGATCCATAAACATTCTCGTGCAAAATTAAAAACTGTTGTTGACCTTCGCGTGAGATAGAAACATCTTCATGCGGCTTGTAAAACTTCTTCGCTTGACCCGTAAAGGTTTTTCGAGCGAGACTTTGTATCAACATTAATAATCTGGGTCTGTTCTAGCTATCTACAGCCTACACACTATCCTTTTCTATGTCTGTTTATCACTCTTTGTTTGCAAATAGTCCTAAAATAATGACACTTCACTTAGCTAAAGACTTGTGTCTTATACCTTGACTAGTCTCGTCTCATAAGTAATTTTGGTCCTCGTCTTAATGCTTGTCATACTTTGTGTCACAGTGGTCATAATCTCTGGCTGTTCTAGCCTTTAAATCAGACCATTTGTGCCTTAATGAACAACATTCTTGCTATTATCTTGTCCTTTTTGAGACTCAGTCTTAGTGTAGTCCTTGTCTAGGTTCTAGCTTCTTGTCTTTGCCTATGATTGTCACAACCAGAAGTTGCAACGTGTTTTATCCTGATAACATTAGACGTGGCCGTGCTAGGGGTCATAATAGCGGCAGAGGTAGCTTACCTTTTGCTATGCAATCTATATCTAGTTTGGGTAGTGAGGTGTCTTCACGATCTTCCTCACCTGCAAGGTCATCTTAAGTTCAACAAACATTTTTCAATTTGCAACAAATTAGAAATCCTTTTTACCAAGAGGATATTGAGACAGGTAGAAGTCTCACATTCCCAAACATAATGTATGATCCTTTCTCCATGGACCCTTTTGAAACACAACATATAGAAACTAAACAAGTTCCTATAATGACTAATCATGAACCTGAATGGGGTAGTCATAGTCGATATCAAGAACAACCTAGGGATGACAAGGAGAAAGAGAAAGAATATGACCCTGATGAGGAACATGAAGACGTGGAAATCTTTCCTGAACACATAGAAAAATTTTGAAGAGACAAGAACTTTTAGAAGGTCATGGGAATCCTAATCAATAAAGAGAAAGAAAAGTACTTTATCAAACTCGCCCAAGAGGGAGCTAAACTACCCACACATTTCAATGTGGAGACTATTATCACATGTGAAGAAGAAACTAAGACTACTAAACTCCAAAAACAACTTAAAATTATGCAACACTAGTTGGCTTAGATGATGCATGAGAAAGAGAAACCCATAAAGACATACACATTGGATGCTCTTTGTTCATTCCCACTTGACAAAAGTATAAACATGTCGCCTTTCCCACGAGGCATAGAACTACCTAGATATGACAAGTACTTTGGTACTACTGATCCCCAAGATCACTCGTGGGAATTTGGTACTTTGTCTATGGAGTTTATACATAATCAAACGTACCTAGAAGCCTAGGTGGTCAGGCTTTGGAGTGGTTCTCACATTTACCTCCTAGTATCAAGACGTTTGATGAAATTGCTAATTCATTTGTTCAGCAATATTCTCATAACATTCAATATCCTGTAAATATTAGAGATCTATGCAACCTTAAGCATAAGGTTGGTGAACCTTTTCTCACTTTCCTCCAACGCTGGAGACAACTTCACACTAAGTATTCTCGTAAAATCCCAAAAATGGAGAAGCTCAATATTTTCACTAATAACCTCTTACCTGATTTCGGGTATAGAGTCCAACTACAAGGTCCACGTACCTTTGAAGACATGATAACATAGGCTGTCTATATTGAAGAATTTATGATCAAGAAAGGTGAGCTCACTCTTTAGAGAGACTCAAAACAAGGTTCCACTTCCAACAAGGATAAAACCAAACATGTCAACAAGAACCGAGAGATTGTACATGATGGGGTTGTTGATAATGTTACACCAAAAGCTGCTAAAGTAGCATTTAATCTCATAGATTGCCTCAAAGCAACCAAAAATGTTGAGAAGCCTCCTCCTGACAATAAGGCACCTGGGAACAAATCAAGAAACTCATGGGCAGCATGACCCAAGCGACAGTATACGCCTTTGGGAGAACCTTTGGATGTGGTTTACAAAACATTGTTACAACACAAGCTTATCTCACCAATGGATAACCCTTGTCCCTATGATCCACAACCACGTCCACCACGGTGGAATGAGACCTCATTTTGTGAGTATCACCAAAACAAGGGACACAAAACCAGCAATTGTATAAACTTACATCATAAAGTCCAGGACATGATTGATGCTAGTGAACTTGTGGTAGATGGACATAACAAAAACTTGGACCACAAGGCATTCATAGAGCCTTTCCCAGCTTATGAAAAAGGAGAGACTTCGAAACCATAACCCTACAATAAGGTCAACTATACGTATTCCAACAATGACAATGTCATTCACATGGTTGAACTTGTAGATTCTGAATACTGCGACGTTATTACCATAAACAACAAGCAAGATAATGAAAAATTCGAAGACACCATTTGTCTTAAAAGGCCCTACTTCCAATAACATGGATAATGTGTCTTCACAACATTGTACTAATGTTGTTACTCACTCTCATGCAAAGTTGGTGCTCAAAGGCCCTACACCTCCTATTTCAAATACCCAACAACACAAGGACAAAACCCTTGCTGGTCCATTTGGTAAAGGTTCAAAGCACACAACAAACTTGATTGCAAGAAGTTATAGTGTTCTAGATTAGTTGAAATGAACCAATGCTCACATTTCCATATTTGAGTTGCTTAAAATCTCGCCTGCTCACAGGAAAATTTTGGACAAAGCCCTCACTAAGGAAAATGTTCCTCAAGATCTTGATCTTGAGCGATTTCAATTCATGGTAGGTCACCTGACCTCACCTCATCTTATGACCTTCTCTAAGGAGGATGACAACTCACTAAATCACCCACATAATCAGCCTCTACACATTGAGGTTATGATCCACCAAACACGTGTTCGTTGGGTACTCATTGACAATGGCGTTGGCCTAAATATTGTTTCTACTGCTCTGCTTAGACAATTGGATTATTCTAAGGACTGTATTGATCCTCGATGAAAGATCACTGTTAAAGCGTACAATGAAGTAGAATGAAAGTCACTAGGTCTTGTGACTTTACCAATTCGTGTTAGTCCCATCGAAAGGGATGTCACCTATCAAGTGTTTGACATTCCCTTAGCCTACAACATTTTGTTGGGATGGCCATGGATACATGAGATGCGTGTTGTGCCATCCACATACCACCAATGCATTAAATTCCTATTTCATGGCTCCAAAGTTACTATTCCTACCACTACTAGCCACACTTGCAATATGCTTAAAGTTGATTCTTTTGTCCCTGCTAACTGTGAGTCTACTGATTGTCACAACAATAAGCTGAAACAAATTGAGCAGTCATTTAAATTGAAAGAAACTGGTAAGGGAGAGTACCACATGGAACCAGTTCTATCATTAATATCTATTCCAAAGTCCCCTCGACATTTTTGGAGACCCTCAGAAGAAAAGAAGCCATTCATGTTGACACCTTAGACCAAGTTTAATGGCTCTTTTGTGAAAGCTACAGTTCCCTTAGAAGATGAAAGCAAAAACAAAGCCATTGCTGCATGGCTTTACAAAGAAGAGGCTCAAGTAGACCTAGCAGAACAAGCTCGAGAAATCACTCCTAAGAAGTATGGGCCTGGTCTTAAGCTTATGAAGCATTTTGGTTACAAGGGAATTGGCCCTATTGGGTGCAATAACAATGGTTTAATAGATCCTATCAAAGTAACAACTCAAAGCAATAGTGACACAACTGGCCTAGGGTTTAAGAAGGTCCCTTTTCATTTGGGATCCAATAAATTCATACCTATACCTAAGAGTTCATTTGAAAATGAGTCACAATCTGAGTCAGGTACTCGAGAGAAAGAATCTAATGATGAGGATTCTTACCCTCATCCTATTCCTTATGATCTTGCTAGATTCTTTGCTGAGCCAGATGACTTTGTGCCACGTGTTAGCACTATGGATGATACTAGTGATTCTTCCAAGGACAATGCTGAGCAACTCAAATATCATTCAAAAAAGGGAGAATCTAGTTAGTCATGCCATATTGAGTATTTGTGTAAGAATCCAAAGGCTAAAGGAGAGTATGTCCCTATCACTGTTGGGGAGTTCTATAGTCTCTCACCATGTAGCATCGATTCTCATGAATATGAATTTGACAATATTTTAGAAGCGACTAATAATAAATACATTCACCAAGTGCATGTCTATGAAAATCAAATCGAAGTGAGTGAAACGTCTAGGGATAGGTCACAGGGGTCTGATCCAACTAGTGTCCTAGAGTCATCAATTACTAAAATTTGTACTCTGAGGTGTTTCAATACACTTGTGGGTGAGGTCGTCATAGGTCTCGAATTACTGGTCCATGCATTTAATGACTATACTATGAATGCAATTGAACCAGCCACTACTCTCTCACTCGCACATCTTGAGCTTATAGACTGGAACCCTAATGCATCTAATGAAGTCCCCACATTCCAAAATGACTATGCTCTTGCTTGTTACCTAAATTCTATTGAACCTATAATGTCTTCCACCAATGAGCAGAGCGTCAACATGATTGAGGCTGATATCAAATATCTCAATCACATAATTAAAAAGAAAAAATGCAAGAGGTTCAATGGTGAAAACCACATTGTGGCAGTGTCGGATCCCAAAAAAGTAAAAACAAAAGACATATCCAAGGGTGAAAACCTCTCTGAGGTGCCCGAGATGAGATATTTGATGTCCTTCCCAGTCACTTTCGGGAGAGATCATCATTGTTAATAGAGCCAACACAACCAATTAACCTGGGCACAGAAGAACATCCTCATGTGATACATCTGGCTCAGTCATTGTCAACAAAAGAAAAGGAAAAATTCATTGCCTTTTTCAAGGAGAAGAAAATAAATTTTTCTTGGACATATTCTAACATGCCAGGATTGGATCCTGATCTTATCATGCATCACTTGTCTATAGCACTAGGCATCAAACCAGTTAAACAAAAGCTTCAAAAAATCCATCCTCATGTTACATTGCTAGTCAAAGCCGAATTGGAGAAACTTTTGAAGGCTAGTTTCATTTGTGCAATTGATTATGCTGAATGGATATCCAATATTGTCCCTATGTCCAAGCACAATAAGTCTATCAGAGTTTGTACAGACTTTCATGATCTTAACTTGGCATGTCCTAAAGATGACTTTTCGCTCCCTAATATTGATATGATCATGGACATGACAGCTGGCTATGAGATGTACTCACTTATGGATGGTTTTTCTGGATATAAACAGATAAAAATTGCACCAAAAGATCAAGAGAAAACAACTTTCACATGTGCATGGGGAACCTTTTGTTGGAATGTGATGCCATTTGGTTTAAAAAATGCTGGAGCTACATATCAATGGGCTGTTACTACAATTTTCCATGACATGATGCATAGAACTATGGAGGACTGTGTTGATGATACCTTGGTCAAAAATGCTAAATGCAATACTCATTTGCATGATTTGGGACCAATCCTAGATCGTATGGAAAATTTTAGTCTTCAGATCAGTCCTAAGAAATGTGCATTTGGTGTCACATCAGGAAAATTGTTAGGATATATTGTTTTTGCAAAGGGAATTGAAGTAGATCCAAAAAAATTACAAGCAATAATGGACATGCCACCAGCTCAAAACATCAGTCAGATGAGAGGACTTTAGGGAAGGCTTCAATCTATTTGCAGGTTTATTTCACAATTGGCGGATAAATCACAACCCTTCACAAAGACCTTACATAAGGGTGTGAAATTCAATTAGAGCCAGGATTGTGAGCAAAGCTTAACATAGATTAAACAATATCTTGTCAATCCACCAATCTTGATGCCTCCTATGCATGGGAAGCCTTTTCTTTTATACATTTTATCTACTGAAACATCTTTGGGAATCCTATTGGCTCAGGAAGACAATGACAACAAAGAAAGAACTATTTATTACTTGAGCTGAACATTGGTCTCTTATGAGAAAAACTACAGCATTATTGAGAAAGCTTGCTTGGTAGTTATCTTTTCTTCCCAAAAGTTGAGACACTACATGCTTGCCCACATTACACGGCTTGTGGCTAAAATAGATCCAATAAAATACTTGCTCAGTAAGGCAGCTCTCACAAGAAGATTGGCTAAATGGGTCATGATACTAAATGATTCTGACATCCAATATGTTGAACGCAAAGCTATAAAGGGACAGGCAATTGCAGACTAGTTGGCCGAGGCACTTATACAGAGTCTTCTACCAATAAACATTGATTTTCCAGATGAGTAAATTCTAACACTCACTCACCATACATGGGTTATGTTCTTCAATGGGTCCTTCACACAACAAGGATCATGTGCTGGATTACTTTTCATTACACCACAAAGATACTCATTGCCTAAAGCATACAATATTTTGCTTCCTTGTAAAAATAACATTGCTGAATATGAAGCTTTGATCAATGGTATGAAAATTGTAGCTGAATGGAGAGTAGATCAGTTGGATGTCTTTGGTGACTCTCGGCTTGTCATCAACCAAGTAAATGATGTGTATCAAACAAAGGATGAAAAAATAATTCCTTACAAATGCATGGTTGATGACTTGACAAAATATTTTGCACACATCACCTTTCAACAAGTTCCATGCACAGATAATAAAGTGGCTGACACCATGGCCACTCTAGCCTCCCTTCTACAAATGCTAGAAAATGATCTATGACACGAGTTCTTGGTGGAAGTGTTGCACTACCCATCCTATGACACACCTAATTCTAGGATGACCTGTTCTATTATAGGACAAGAATCATTCCGCTACCATCACATCTATTCCTACCTTCATAATCAAACCATTCCAAAAGGTTTGACCCGGAATGAGAAACATTACCTAATCTGTAACACTTCACATTATCTCATTATTGTTGACGATCTATATAGGAGAGGTCTCAAAAAAACACTCCTTAGGTGTTTAGAACCTGATGAGTCCAAATGCACACTAATTGATGTTCATAAAGGCATTTGCAGATCTCATTCCAATGGCCTAACACTAGCTCACAAACTCCTTCGTGCTAGTTACTACTGGCCTAATATGGAGCAAGAAGCTATTAAATATGCTAGGTCCTGCAAGCAGTGTCAGCTACACGAGAATCTCATTCACGCTCCAACTAGAGAGTTGATTCCCTCTACTACAACATGGCCATTTCAACAATGGGCCTTTGACTTGGTGGGACAGATTCACCCAACCTCTTCTAATGGACATAAGTTCATTATTACCGCTACAGATTATTTCACAAAATGGGTAGAGGCAGTCCCTCTCACAATTGCTGATGGAAAAACTGTAGCACTTTTTATCACAAACTACATCATCTATAGATATGGTATACCATCCTCAATCATTACTGACAATGGAGGACAGTTTGAAAATAAAGACCATAAGGAACTATGCAAGAAGTTCAAGATTACACAACATTGGTCTTCCATTTATTACCCTCAGGGTAATGGCCAAGCTGAGGCATCCAATAAGGCGATCCTCAAAATTCTTCATTGCACAGTCAGTAAGTCAGGGAGAGACTAGCATCTCTAGATCAATCCAGCCCTATGGGCATATAGGACAAGCATTAGAACTCCAATGGGCATGAATCCTTTTGTGTTGGTGTATGGGGTGGATGTTGTACTTCCAATAGATGTTGAGATTCCTACTTTGAGAATCTCCATGAAAGGCCTTATCACTAATGATGACTAAAGGATAGCTCAGCTTCAAGAGCTTGTGTTAATAGATGAATGATGACAAGTGGCCTGTGATCATCTATGAGCATATCAACAAAGAATGGCATGAAGCTACAATAGGAGAATTAGGCCACATGACTCCTAGCTAGGTGATCTTGTCCTGAGAGAGAACCCTAAGAATCAACAACAATGAATGCAAAAGGGAAAGTTTGAACCAAACTAGCTAGGTCGTTACATCATTACTAAAGTATATGGATCTGGCTCATATTAGCTTTCCACAACCGAAGGAGAAGTGCCTAAAGAGCCTATGAACACTCTCCACCTGAAGCGGTTTTACAGTTGATTCAATCTCAGCAAGCTCTTTGTACATATCTAAATGTCTTGAAAAAAAATCTAAAAATCAAAAAAAGTCATTAAAAAAAAAAAAAAAAATTGAGAAAAAAAAAAAAACTTGCCAAGAAGGTGGAAACCTGGTAAATAGGTGCCTCTTGTTCCCAATGCCTCATCTTCCAGCATATCTTTTGGCTATTCTGTATAGTCACTTTCATGCTTTTGCTTTCCTACTTCCTGCTCATGTATCCATGGATTGAGTCTGGTTACAGCTTGGGGGAATTCCCCCTTAGTGTCACTATTTTTGAGATTCTTCTCATAGAATCTCCATCGCAACAGTCACTAGTCATTCTGACTGCGTCTGTCTACTATCGCCAGTGTCACTCTTTTCAAGATTCTTCTCATAGAATCTCCTATGCGATAGTCACCAGTCATTCTAACTGCATCTGCCTACTGTTGCCAGTGTTACTCTTTTTGAAATTCTCCTCATAGAATCTCCTACGCGATAGTCACCAGTTGTTCTGACTACATCTACCTATTATCGCCAGTGTCACTCTTTTCAAGATTCTTCTCATAGAATCTCCATCATGACAGTCACTAGTCATTCTGACTATGTCTGCCTACTATCACTAGTGTCACTCTTTTTGAGATTCTTCTCATAGAATCTCTTTTGCAATGATCACCAGTTGTTTTAGCTATGTCTGCCTACCATTTCTCGGGTCATGTCTCAAGATTCCTTTATGGAAGATCTCTTTTGCGTCAGTCACTAGTTGTCCTAGCTATGTTTGTCTACTATCGCTTAGTCCTTCTTAGGTTCTTCATCATGAAGATTCCTCTTTGACCTCAGTCACCAGTCATTCTGACTGCGTCTACCTACTATTGTCACACTACTAAAGAGATTTCTTTCTTACATGTTCTAGACATTAGCACTTGACATCAATCCCAAAAACATTGAACTCAAAAAAAAATGATATACTTGTTTGGATATGCTGAGCATTTTCTTTGTTTGCTTTGTTTTTCTTTATCATATCTCCTCGAGCAACTTGATGATGTCATCTTTGACTAGAGAAGTAATGACTAGGGGCATGATCTTTTTCTTTGCTTTCTATTTTGGTTTAGTTCCAATAAGTTGATCTATTCCTATAAGAGGGGTGTCCACTATAAGAACCTCCATCTTGTACTGGATGGCCATGTGTACCTCGACTCCTTTTATATAGATACATCAATGACATTGTTTCTTCTCCTTGTTTGTTGGAGTGAACTCTTCATGCTATAGTACATACTGATACCCGTCCTATTAAGTGAACGTATGGGTCACTACGAGTATATCTAGCACACTTCTATCTCAGGTTACGAATGCAAGGGTTGTTGCAGACATAATGAATACTGAATACTTAGCATAAGAGGAATCTCCCATGTGTTTGGTGTGCCTGTCATGCAAGCAACATTTAGGTCATCCTAGCATTTATGCTCTGATGCTTATGTTAACTTGCTACATTAAAAGGGACAAATGTTTTGGTCATTCTGGCTTCTTGTGCCACAAATGCTTACATTTAATCCTGACATCCCAATAACGTATGTTATATTCATATTTTCATGATTGTAATGTTAGTGGGAGTTGTATAACATAAGAGCTTTATTTTATATCCAATGATGATAAATCGTCGAGGCTTGGTAACCAGACCCAGGGTTGCATTTAACATAGTCTTGCATTACATACTTCATTTGCATTAGCACGCAATTCGATGGTAATTTTGTTCATACTCCACATGCATCAGATTTCTCCATGGCTGCACAAGCGTTTGGTTCATCAATTCATGCTTCTTAATGGAATACCTGTGATTGTCAAACAAAAACATGCAACACTATGTAAGATGTCAGTTCATACATATGCGTTCTATCTAAGTACAACTTACATATCATGTACATCAAAGCAAAAAAAAATAGACAATGACATGTACACAAGAATACTCAACTCAAAATCTCGTATATATATATATATATATATATCAAAGAATGGGTCGGTACAAAAAATGGGTGCTACTCGAGCGCAATTGATCAAAAATGATACATGCGGTACTGGCACACCAATCGATACATAACCAAAGATCAAAATCAAAACTTAGACATAGAGCATCTAACTTTGTCCCAAACTCTCATCTCCAGGAAGAGCAGGAGGAGCAGGGTTAGCAAGTGGTAGAGGTGGTGGTGACATATCCTACCTGACAAGAGGTCGTGCACCTCCAGACTCTCGCACATACTCAGAGAATTGCTGAACCTACAATGTCTCATCAGGTACTGCACTAGTATATGCCACATAATAATATGCTGCCCGAGCTGACTAGAAGCGGATCTCATCCTATGCCAGCTCCAATCTCCACTCTGCAGTCTCCATGCACTCTCTTTGAAAATTTGTCTCTCACTGTCACTCTACCAGTTGTGCATCCTTGACTGCCAATGCAATCTACAACTCTCCCAACTATTGGGAGGCCGCACGAACCCGCTCTTAGTACCGCCATACCACATCCTGTACCCCACCTACTGGCTGATCTGACATATCCTCATCAACCATCTCTGGTGCCTACTACTATGGAGGTGCTTGCTGTGGTGGAGGTACCTGTGGCTATGGAGGCACCTACTACTATGGGACCTCCTGCTGAGGGGCCTGCTCCTCTGTCCTCTGCCTCCTCCGCCAATTGTGTCTTGCCCCACTGCCCCTAGCACTTGGGTCTGATCCCAACTGACATGGGGGAATAGGCATCTACTATACCTGGTGTTGGACCTATGGTGGCATCTATGGCTGTGCCTGCTGGTTCTGGGGCACCTGTCCCTATCCCTGTACCTGCCTTGCCATCCCTAGTGGATCTATGAAGCGTGGGAACAAATGGCTCATCAAAAATGCCTGATATGCATGTGTCATCCCTACATCTACTACCTCTAGCAGGTAGTCCCACTGAACAGTAGCTAAACTATGGATATCTATCATGGATCACCCTAGATCCATCCGTGGAGGCCATCCATGCTCACTATCCTTCTACACCCTAGCATAGGCATAGTACTCAGGTGAAATATCCTGTGGTTGGCCATATTGCTACCACACTCGTGAGATGAAAAATCTCTCAATCAACACAAGCTTATCTCACCAATGGATAACCCTCATCCCTATGATCCACAACCATGTCCACCATGGTGGAATGAGACCTCATTTTGTGAGTATCACCAAAACAAGGGACACAAAACCAACAACTGTATAAACTTACGTCATAAAGTCTAGGACATGATTGATGCTGGTGAACTTTTGGTAGATGCACATAACAAAAAATTGAACCACAAGGTGTTCAAAGAACCTTTTCGAGCTTATGAAAAAGGAGAGACTTTGAAACCAGAACCCTACAATAAGGTCAACTATATGTATTCCAACGATGACAATGTCATTCACATGGTTGAACCTATAGATTTTGAATACTGTGACATTATTACCATAAAGGGCAAGCAAGATAATGACAAATCAAAGACACCATTTGTCTTAAAAGGCCCTACTTCCAATAACATGGATAATGCATCTTCACAACATTGTGCTAACGCTGTTACTCACTCTCATGCGAAGTTGGTGCTCAAAGGCCCTATACCTCCTATTTCAAATACCCAACAACACAAGGAAAAAATCCTTGCTGGTCCATCCGATAAAGGTGCAAAGCACACAATGAACTTGACTGCAACTAGTTATAGTTTTCTAGATCAGTTGAAATGAACCAATGCTCACATTTCCATATTTGAGCTGCTTAAAATCTTGCCTACTCACAGGCAAATTCTGGACAAAGCCCTCACTGAGGCAAACATTCCTCAAGATCTTGATCTTGAGTGATTTTAATCCATGGTAGGTCACCTGACCTGACCTCATCTTATGAATTTCTCCAAGGAGGATGACAACTCACTGAATCACCCACACAATTAGCCTCTACACATTGAGGTTATGATCAACCAAACACATGTTCGTCGAGTACTCATTGACAATGGTGCTTGCCTAAATATTGTTTCTGCTACTCTACTTAGACAATTGGATTGTTCTAAGGACTCTTTTGATCCTTGATGAAAGATCACTATTAAAGCGTATGATGAAGTAGAACAAAACTCACTAGGTCTTGTGACTTTACCAATTTGCATCAGTCCTATCAAAATGGATGTCACCTGTCAAGTGCTTGACATTCCCTTAGCCTACAACATTCTGTTGCGATGGACATGGATACATGAGATGCACATTGTGCCATCCACATACCACCAATGCATTAAATTCCCATTTCATGGCTCCAAAGTTACTATTCTTGCCACTACTAGCTACACTTGCAATATGCTTAAAGCTGTTGATTCTTTCGTCCCTACTAACTGTGAGTCTACTGATTGTCACAATAATAAGCTGAAACAAATTGTGCAGTCATTTAAATTGAAAGAAATTGGTATGGGAGAGTACTACATGCAACTAGTGCTATCATTAACATCTATTCCGGAGTCCCCTCAACATTTTGGGAGACTCTTAGAAGTAAAGAAGCCATTCATGTTGACACCTCAGACCAAGTTTAATGGCTCTTTTGTCAAAGTTATAGTTCCCTTAGAAGATGAAAGCAAAAATAGAGCCATTGCTGCATGGCTTTACAAAGAAGAGGCTCTAGTAGACCTAACAGAACAAGCTCAAGAAATCACTCCTAAGAAGTATGGGCCTGGTCTTAAGCTTATGAAGTGTTTTGGTTACAAGGGAACTGGCCCTATTGGGTGCAATAACAATGGTTTAATAGATCCTATCAAAGCAACAACTCAAAGCAACAGTGACACAACTGGCCTAGGGTTTAAGAAGGTCTCTTTCCATTTGAGATCCAATAAATTCATACCCGTACATGAGAGTTCATTTGAAAATGAGTCACAATCTGAGTCAGGTACTCAAGAGGAAGAATTTGATGATGAGGATTCTTACCCTCATCCTATTCCTTATGATCTTGCTAAATTCTTTGTTGAGCCAGATGACTTTGTGCCACATGTTAGCACTATGGATGATACTAGTGATTCTTCTAAGGAAAATGATGAGGAACTCAAATATCATTCAGAAAAGGGAAAATATAGTCATTAATGCCATATTGAGTATTTGTGTAAGAATCGAGAGGCTGAAGGAGAGTATGTCCCTATCACTATTGGGGAGTTCTATAGTCTCTCACCATGTAGCACTAATTCTCATGAATATGAATTTGACAATCTTTTAGAAGTGACTACTGATAAAGACATTGAACAAGTGCATGTCTATGAAAATCAAATCGAAGTGAGTGAAATGTCTAGGGATAGTTCACAGGGGTCTGATCCAACTAGTGTCCTAGAGTCATCAATTACTAACGTTCATACTTTGAGGTGTTTGAATACACCTGTGGGTGAGGTCATCACAGGTCTCGAATTGCTGGTCCATGCATTTAATGACTATACTATGAATGCAATTGAACTAGCCACTACTCTCTCACTCGCACATCTTGAGCTTATAGACTGGAACCCCAATGCATCTAACGAAGTCCCCAATTTCTAGAATGACTATGCTCTTGCCTATTACCTAAACGCTATCGAACCTATAACGTCTTCCACCAATGAGCAAAGCATCAACATGACTGATTCCGATATCAAATATCTCAGTCACATATTTAAAAAGAAAAAATGCAAGAGGTCTGATGGTGAAAACTACATTGTGGCAGTGTCGGATCCCAAAAAAGTAAAAACAAAAGATGTATCCAAGGGTGAAAATCTCTTTGAGGTGCCTATGGATGAGATATTTTATGTCCTTCCTAGTCACTTTTAGGAGAGATCATCAGTGTTAATAGAGCCAACACAACCAATTAACCTGGGCACAGAAGAACATCCTCATGTGATACATCTGGCTCAGTCATTGTCAACTGAAGAAAAGGAACAATTCATTGCCTTTTTGAAGGAGTAGAAAATAAATTTTGCCTGGACATATTCTGAAATGCCAGGATTGGATCCTGATCTTATCATGCATTACTTGTCCATAGCACCAGGCATCAAACCAGTTAAATAGAAGCTTTGAAAAATGCATCCTCATGTTGCATTGCTAGTCAAAGCCGAATTGGAGAAACTTCTAAAGGCTAGTTTCATTCGTGCAATTGATTATGTTGCATGGATATCCAATATTGTCCCTGTGTCCAAGCACGATAAGTCTATCAGAGTTTGTACAGACAATGGTGATCTTAACTTGGCATGTCCTAAAGATGATGTTTCGCTCCCTAATATTGATATGATCATGGACATGACGGCTGGGTATGAGATGTACTCACTTATGGATGGTTTTTTTGGATACAATCAGATAAAAATTGTGCCAGAAGATCAAGAGAAAACAACTTTCACATGTGCATAGGGAACCTTTTGTTGGAATGTGATGCCATTTGGTTTTAAAAATGCTAGAGTTACATATTAGCAGGCTGTTACTACAATTTTCCATGACATGATGCATAGAACTATGGAGGACTATGTTGATGATACCTTGGTCAAAAGCACTAAACGCAATACTTATTTGCATGATTTGGGACCAATCCTAGATCGTATGGAAAAGTTTAGTCTTCGGCTCAATCCTAAGAAATGTGCATTTGGTATCACATCAGGAAAACTGTTAGGATATAAATTTTTTGCAAAGGGAATTGAAGTAGATCCAAAAAAAGTACAAACAATAATGGACATGCCACCACCTCGAAACATCAGTCAGATGAGAGGACTATAGGGAAGGCTTCAATCTATTCGCAGGTTTATTTCACAATTGGCAGATAAATCACAACCCTTCACAAAGACCTTACATAAGGGTGTGAAATTCAATTTGAGCTAGGATTGTGAGCAAAGCTTAACACAGAATAAACAATATCTTTTCAATCCACCAATATTGATGCCTCCTATGCATGGGAAGCCTTTGCTTTTATACATTTCAGCCACTAAAACATCTTTGGGATTCCTATTGGCTTAGGAAGACAATGACAACAAAGAAAGAGCTATTTATTACTTGAGCCGAACATTGGTCTCTTATGAGAAAAACTACAGCATTATTGAGAAAGCTTGCTTGGCAGTTGTCTTTGCTTCCCAAAAGTTGAGACACTACATGCTTGCCCACACTACACTGCTTGTTCAGTCGAAATCTTTCTGACACACCTAAGAGCCTCAAAAATGCATTTTAAAATTTTGGGGATTAACGTGATCGAACGCTTGTGCAGCCCAAATCTTTCTGATACGTTGTGATTCTTGGAATCCTTTCAACTTTACATTCTCCATATTTTCAAAATTCATTTTGAAAATAGTCAACTTAAGTCAACTGTGGCTAAATCTGGTCAATTTTTGGTCAAACTCAGTCTTTACGACTTCGTAATCATTTCAAATCAACTCTGAATCTTTTTCAGATCTCTTCTAGATTTTGTTGAATCTCAAATTTCTTCTATATCTCATGATGTACTGCTACAATCATATTTTTGGTGTGTCATCTTTCGATTTCGCTCCTGAAGGGACAGGATGATTACATCATTAAATACTTATTGCTCGGGGCATCTAGTTCCCATCTTATGTCTTAGTCACTTGGGGCATCTCATCACTTGGGGCATTTTGTTCCTTTCTATCTGGAATCTTTGCCATCTATGTTATCTTTTCATCAATTGATCAACCTTATAACAACTCTTCTCAGAGTTCGATAGACGGGTATTGGGATAGTCTATACCCTGACTCCTAAGGATCAAGCCTCATTTTGGGGATGATTCTATAACTCATGATGGGACCTTGTTATCTTTTATCAATCTTAGGTATCTAGGTGTTCTATCTAGATCCTTGAAGGTCCGTATACATCTCATCCATAGGCTAATGTAATATGGAATTAAATTTATTTAATTTAATAAATATGCCTATCTTGATTAATTAAATGTAATTATTTAATTAAATGGGAAAGGTATTTCTAGTTAATTAAACAAAATTATTTAATTAAATGGAGTACTTACTTCTAATTAATTAAACAAAGTTATTTAATTAAATGGGAAGCCATTCCTAATTAATTAAATAAAGTTATTTAATTAAATAAGAAAAGTGTCTTTAATTAATTAAAGATTATTTAATTAAAAAGAAAAAGTAATTATGAGAGCATATCTCATTTTATTAAATTAAATATCTCAACAAAATCTCTCTTCAATTCAAAAAGGGAAATTTTCAGTTCACTATTGATCAAAAATGAGTTAAATCAGTTAACTCTTTTTTCTACTTAGATTAAATCAGTTAACTCCTTATTTTACTCAAATTAAATCTATTAACTCCCTTTAATTTGGGAATCTCCCTTTATGACTGAACCTCATCTTCAATCCTGACCGTTGATCCGAATTGATCTCAACCATTGATGGATTTCAGGAAAGTCTATTTAAGAGACCCTCATCTCTTCATTTTAGGGGATGAATTTGGAGAATTTGCATCGAATCACTGCTAGAATTCATACTCACATTTGCTCATATTTTTACATACATCTTGCATTTTTAGTTTAGATTCATCTAGCTTAACAATGCATACATTTTTAGTTTAATGTCTTTTATTTCTTAGATTAATTGCTTGTGCTTCATCTAGATTACTTGAATATTCATATAGCTTAAATTGCATTCAAATCCTTCATTCTTATAGGGTCTGGTTGCCTACACCTTGATTTTGAGGATATTAACAGAAAAAATCCCTTTAGATAGAATGCAACAGGTCACTTTGCAGGATAATTTTTGGATGAACAATCCAATGTTCATTCCGGGATGAATTGGCATACAATGACCGTGTTGAATTGTGTGTGTTAGCAGAGGCCACATATTCATGCATTCAAGTATATCCTCTAAGAAGGAATATTTAAATTAGTAAATCATCTTGTGGGTAGCATCCACATTAAGGTTTTCCCTTTAGTCAAGGGTTTCCCTAGTTAACATATCTAGTGTTATTGTTGCATGAGAATCTTGTTGTAGTTTTTGATTATATTTCTTTGATGGTTAAGGTTTAATAAGGTTGATAATTATGATAGTAGTTGGAGAACTGATTCACCCTACCCCCTTCTCTCTTAGTTATATTGTTGGACTACATATTCTAACAACATTGTCTCTTCCTTCTTCCTTAACTAATCACTCTACAAATACTGTAGTCTCTCAATAAATATAGACTCCCTATATTAGCCTTGTAGCTTAGTTAAACTTGTTAGCCCTTATTTTTGTGCCATATTTCTTTCAAAGCAGTTATGCAATATGTTTCAATTTTTGATGATCATATCCTTTGTTTAGGGTGAGAAATTTGAAATAAACCAAAGTTGTGAGTAATTCTTGATAACCATTGATCTTTCTCATATCTATGGCTTACACTTTCTCACAATTAAAGATGTTTTCTATTTAAAAAATGCAAGAATGCAAGCTTGTGACAACTATCTTGTGGGACCAAAGGAATATCATAATTAGAAATTTAAATCTCAGCCCTTAGATCTTGATAATATCAATGCTTTTCACTTTGTCATTTAACTAAGTTGTGTATGTTTTAACAAATGTGACATATTGATCAACGATTTCCCTAGTTAACATGTCTGGTGTTATTGTTCATGAGTCTCTTGTTATGGTTACTGATTATATTGGTCATATGCTTAAATTATAATAAGTTTGATAATTATGATAGTAGTTGGATAACTAATTGACCCCCCACTCCTCTTTGTTATATTGGTGGACTATATATTATCAAAGAATTAGGTCCTTGAATAGAAAGCTTTAAAACTTTGTGAGAATAGTGGCAAGTAATTTTAGAAAAGATAGTTCTAAGTTAGATAGAGAAAATTTAGACACTTAGAATACGTTGATTCTTGGTGAGTTATTAGATATGTGTAAAGATCTAAGCATTGTGATTTGTCATGCCCAATTTCCTATAAGACAAAAACACAACTAATGATTTTATTTTATTTCTTAACACGAGAGGAAACAAAAGATAAGATACATAACCTATCCTTAAACTGGGAGGTGATGAAGTAAGATGATGGAACAATTTTTTTTTTACTTGGAATCTAGGTTCAAGTTCCTTATGAGGTGGTTACATGGTTGCTAGTTATTGAATGTGAAACTACATAAGGTGTTATGGTTCTGAGCCCTTAATCTTCTACACCCAAAAAGAGACACTCTAATGTGCAAGTAAAATTCAAATTTGTGTCAATGAAGTGGTAAAAGATCTAAAGATTGCAATGAGTAGATGTTTTATCAATTAATCATTTTATTTCCATTATTATTAGGAATATCATTATACTAATATTAATATTATTATTATTATTTAATTATTATTTTAAGATGCACCTATACCTTCTATTCTTAATATACATCATTTATTTTAATTGCTAATATTATTATTTAATATTAAATTAAAACTACTATATTTGTAATTAATGCTCAATTAATAATCAGATCAAATTATCATCTAATCCTATACTTTCTCACTATAAACACATATCTTCATCTACCATGGCTAATAACAATAACAAGAAAATAATTAAGTTTCATGAACAAATCTAAAGTTAAATTTCCTATTTACTTATCTTCCTATGCTACCCTTAACAAATATTAATCCAAGCAATATACATTACATTTCCCAAAAAAATCTTCCTAAATCTATTCTAGACTTAACATCTTCCACACTTACCTAGCATAATACTAAAACCCCCTTTTAACAAAATATCTTAAGTCCACTATCTAACTAATTCTATGTCCTATTAATACATCTAACCCATACCACTCATGTTTTATCCTTTATATTTATTAATTCAAACCTATCTCCATTCCCAAGTTGACTTCCTAACTCATGGGCCATGTGCAACTAAAACTTTCCTCACTAAACAATGTCAAAATGCAATCTTTTTTTTTTTCCTAAGTACTACCTACTTCAAAACTTTTACTCCCTAGGTGAGCATGAATGACATTTTACCAAGATGGGACACTTAGGAATGTTTCCACTAGTTTTGTGACAGGCATGTACTTAATACATGGGCTTCCAATCATATTTCTTGAAGAGGAAGTAGGTATATTAAGTTGGTTTTGATTTTTTTATTTTTTTAAAATTAAAATGAAACAATTACTCCTCGCACTTGGCACCTAGGGATCAGCTTGATAAAGGTGGATGTGGTTGCTAAATTTTTCAAGGCAGCATACATTTAATCAACTTAAAACTTGCTTGATACATTTCCCAAGAGCTCGCCCTTGTTCATAGTCATGGAGGATGAGTGATCAGTTTTCTTTTAATTTTATTATTTGTTTCACCCCTCCCAAGACTAAAGGCCTAGGGAGAGTATTTGTCCCCAAATAGGATGTTTTGATTTCACTACACCACCAAGTCAACCATTTTGATGGCCGCCTAGTGGCATCCCATCATAGTTTTATTTTTTAAACATTTAGCTTGAGGCTACTTTTTTGGATAGGATGAGATGTGGTATACTTAGGTAAGAGGAAATGGGCTAGGATATAAGTATATATTTCATTATTTATTATGTTAGGTCAGTTAAGGATTATAAAAGATTTCTTTCTTTTGTTGCCTTGTGTGTGTGTGTGTATACATACATACATATATATATATATATATATATATGTATGTATGTATGTATGTATACATACATACATACATACATACATACATACATACATACATACATATATATATATGTATGTATGTATGTATGTATGTATGTATGTATGTATGTATACATACATATATATATACATATATATATGTATATGTATGTATACATAGATATGTATATGTATGTATACATGTATACATACATATATATATATATATATATATATATATATATATATATATATATATATATATATATATGTATGTATGTATACATATATATATATGTATACATGTATACATACATATACATATCTATGTATACATACATATACATATATATATGTATATATATATGTATGTATACATACATACATACATACATACATATATATATATATATGTATAATATATATATATGTATATGTATAATATATATATATATATATATATATATATGTATGTATACCTACATATATGTATGTATGTATATATATATATATATGTATATATATATATATATATATCTATATATGTATACATACATATATATACACACATATATATATACATATATATATATATATACATACATACATATGTATGTATACATATATATATATACATATATGTATACATACATACACACACACACACACAAATATATATATCTATCTATATATGTATACATATATTATATATATGTATACGTATATGTGTGTGTGTGTGTGTACATATATATGTATATATAAATAGATATATATATTTATGTATATTTATATGTATACATATATACATAAATATATATACATATACATATATATACACATATATACATACATATATATACATACATATATATACATATAGATATATATATACATATATATATATACATGCATACATGCATACATGCATACATACATACATACATACATACATACATATATATATATATAGTATAGGGTCAAATCATGAATCAAGGATTTCATCACTCAAGTCTGACACTTTATTAATGAGGAAGATTTTGAAAATGATTTATTTCTAACCTATCAATTTCAAGATAATATTATTATATTCAGGGTATATTCTTTTATTGACCTATATTGGATGAGAAGTTATTTGGTTTTTCCCATACATTTTCTAGAACTAAATATTCATCTACAAGCACTTTGTTTCTAGGTTGAGTTTATTGCTTCATTTTCTACACAATTTTCTCTATAGTTACTTTAATTGAATTGTCATAATTTGAACATTACATTATGAATTTCAATGCTGATTCCATATAGTGAAATCTATGATTGAAATATAACAAATGCCTTAAAACTACCAAATTAAATTGTAGAATACTTTTGCATGAGACATAATAAAATCTTTTACTTGTAATTTCATGAAATTTCAATATTT
Organism: Cupressus sempervirens; assembly: GCA_028749045.1. Classification (NCBI taxonomy): domain Eukaryota; kingdom Viridiplantae; phylum Streptophyta; class Pinopsida; order Cupressales; family Cupressaceae; genus Cupressus; species Cupressus sempervirens. The sequence goes on from CM053792.1 coordinate 643,829,445, forward strand.
CAATTTTATTTTGAAGTACTCATCACGTCTATAAACTCATTATCATTTAGCAACCAATTCTATAGTTGATATGATTTGAGATTAAATACAAATACATCTAGGTTATACATATCAGACTTGAGGAAATAAGAATAATAGAATGATAATCTCCTATTCATCCTTCTAATGGCTACCATGGCACGTAATTCTTTTCTTCAACACATTCAAATCCAAGAAAATGAAACTAGAATTACAATTCAACATAATTTTCTTTCAAAGTTCTTTCATTTTTCCATACTACATCCTTGTCATACATGAACATAAGGTGGTGAAGGCTTTATTCTGAAAAATATACACAATGGAAATATCTTTTCTCACTACATAGATGACTCACAATCTCTTTATTGACAAATGAAATAGAACAAGACAACACTATCATAATACAATATGATCACATAACAAGGTGGAGTTTATTTCTCCATTCCAACACAATACAATAGTGTCTTCTCTCCTATGCAATAAGTAGACTACATGAAACTTCAACCTTCCAAGATCATCAAGTAAGAACCTATAAAAGAGAGATAAAATGGGGAACCATGGAGGCTCACCTCCCAACCTCTAGATAACATGCACGATCACAATAATATAACAACATGCAACATAAAACATTACAAGATAACCCAACCCAAGGCTTCCATAAAGATTCAACAATTGAATCTAGTTATAGGGTGAAGGTGGGTTCTCTCTATGAGGAGGATTTCCAAACTGTGATTCACAAATATGCACATATTCTCATTATCATCATGCCCTTTCGAGGCTTTCAATGACTCCTCTCTTCACATACCTCCTTATACCTCCCAAAATGTGAGTAAACAAGAAGTCCATATTCCATTGAACACATAAAAATCATCTCCACACATGGGAGAGTTCCTCAACTACATGAGTGAGCCCAACTAACCACTTCACCCAAGCATCTCTTCCCTACCAAGGGTGAGTGATGCTTCAAACCCATTACACAAACGCACAACATGAAACAAAAGAAGATTCAATGAAGAAACCACATAAACTTCTCACATGCAACACTAAAAAAAGATCCTTTTTCACAAACCACATCTACAATACACCAAATTTACCATGGAATGAAGAACACCATATCAACTCTACATGAAAATGAAGAACACCATGGATCATGGATACAACCTCAATCCAAGAAATGTCAAATGAAAAGTTGTATTAGTGCTCCTTATCCTCTTCCTCCAAACCCTAGATGTGTCTAAAGATAGAGAGTGGCCAAGTGAGTTTCTAATTTGGCCATGCGTCTATATATCACTCTCATTTTCGGATTCAATATAAAATTCATTCTTTTTGAGCTCTCCTAGGTCTTCTAGCCACCCTAGTGGTCACTATTAGCTCCCTTAATTAAAGTATTAACATGGGTAGGGTTTATTTTTATCAAAATTTTACCTTAGAGCTACCTTATGGCCCTCACAATTCTAGGTATGTCCAAATTTAAAATTTCCTATGGTGGTAACCTTGTTCTCTTTACTAATTTAACGAAATAAGTCAAATTTCTCAATTAAGGTATTTAACTTGGGATAAGGTGGCCATATGATCCATCATCAAAAAACATGTCATTTTTACATAATGAGTACAAGTGTTAAGTGATGCACACAAAATTCACTATACATCACACATGACATGTTCAGAATCTACACATGAAATACATACTACACACATACATCTCAAATTAACAAAATAAACACATCATAGAGAGGTTTACAAATCTTATAAAGATTCACCTTGGCAGTATCATTTTAACATTTGGTTGTACCTTGTTTCCTCATTATTTATCTATGGTTCGTTTCCTGCACACTAAACTCAAGCATTAATAATCCAATGAAGAGCCATATATATATATATATATATATATATATCACATATGAAGATAAAGATACATGATAATTTCATTACCCTACAATTTCCATATAATGTATTTCATAATTAACTCCCTATTTCTATAATTTACATATAATATTTAATCGTTAGCCTTCAAAAATAGTACTTCACTAACTTCCTTAACAAGATCACATTAAGTATTAGAATCACAATAAAAACCATTTCTAACATAATAATGTAGTACTAAATAAATATCCATTAATTCATCAATTGTGCTAATTATGTCTTAATACATATCATAATGAAAAATCACAAGGTAAATATCATCTATTAAGTAGTAAAATTTAATGTCCATCAAGTATCAAAATATATGTCAAGATATCTAGTCCTAGGAAACAAAATGGAAATACAATATCTATGCTATGATAGGTGAGGGTGAGGCCTCACATCCTCTCTACTAGGCATGAACTTTATCCTGGAGTTCATCAAGAAGATAGAGGTACTATGCTCTCATTTGTGTTGCATCCTCCCATGATGTCATGACCTCATCATAACAGTCCCACTAGACTCTAACCTGGTCCAACTCTCTGCCTCAAAGTGAGAGGGCCTATCGAGCCAATATGTGTATGGGCTCCAAGACTATGTAGCAAAATTTAATTTCCATCAAGTATCAAAATATATGTCAAGATATCTAGTCCTAGGTACCAAAATGGAAATACAATATCTATACTGTGATGGGTTAGGCAGAGGCCTTACATCCTCCCCCCTAGGCATGAACTTCCTCCTTGAGTTCATAAAAAAGATAGGGGTACTATTACCTCATCTATGTTGCATCCTCTCATGATGCCATGACCTCATCATAATAGTCCCACTAGACTCTAACCTAGTCTAGATCTCTACCCCAAAGTGAGAGGGTCTGTCGAGCCAATATGTAAATGGGCTCCAAGGCTATCTATCTGCCTGGCTTAACCTATAATGTATCCCAATCTATGAGGTGAGAATCATCATAAATATAATTCCACAATAAAGAAACATGAAATACATCATGGATACATGACAAGCTAGGTGGCAGGGCTAGACAATAGGCAACCGGTTCTATTTGCTCGAAAATCTTGAATGGTCCAAAAAAATCAGGTGCTAACTTAGAGCCCTTTCCATAATGGATTGGACTCTTATGAGGTCACACCCTCAAGAATACTCTATCACCTACCACACACTCTTTATCTACCTTCTTAGCATCTACATACTTCTTCTATCTATCTTGGGCCTCTCTGAGTCATTGCTTAATCTATGTCACCTATTGTTCGATGTCCTTGACCAAGTGTGGTCTAATGGATATTCTATCCTCAATCCTATCCCAAATCAAGGGTGTCCTACAAGGTCTACCATACAAGGCTTGGTATGGTGGCATATCAATGGAGGAATGATGCCCATTATTGTAGGAAAACTCAAAAAGATGCAAGTATTCCTCCCACTTAACCTAGTTATCCATCACATACAGTTGCAACATATCCTCTAAAATTTGACTAACCCTCTTTGTCTATCCATCTGTTTAAGGATGATAAGTAGTGCTAAAGTTGAGCATGGTGCCCAATGCTACATGTAATTCCCTCCAAAAGGATGATGTAAACAAGGAATGCCATGAAGTTTGACAATGTCTCACAAGAACACTTGTGCAACTGTAGGAGCGATGAGGCTAATCTAAATTAGTGAAAAAATGGGCAACTTTGGTCAAGATGTCAACTATCACCATGATGACATTATGGTGATGAGAAGACATCAAAAGATAGACAATGAAATCCATGGAGATAGTATTCCACTTCCACTCTGTTATCTCATGATGCTGCAAGAGTCCACCTAGATGTCTATGTTATGCCTTAACCCTTTAACACTCAAGACATTTGGCTACAATATTAGTAATCTGAATCCTCATACTAGGCTAATGATATAGTTGTCTGAAGTTAGAATGGAGTTTCTTAAGTCTAGGACGTGTTGTATAAGGTGCTCGATGAGCCTCTAGAAAAATGAGCTCACGCAAGTCACCTATGGAGGGTACATAGATGCACCCTTTATGTCATAATAATCCCTCAGAATCCAATGAATAATAAAAAAATTTCCCTCAAGGGGCCTCTAAGAGTGGACTATCCTTTAAAATTCTACATAGAATCCATCCTCTGGTAGGTCATGCATAATGCGCTCCCTCAAATGTGTGCCTTTAACCATTTAAGTGAGCTCATGACATCATTTACTCAAGGAATCCACCACTACATTCTCGTTACCCTTAATGTAATGCACATCAAAATCATACTCACATAGGAACTCCATCCATATCGTTTTCCTAGCATTGAAATTTGGTTGTGTGAAAATATATTGCAAGCTCTGGTGATCTGAATGAAGTTCAAATAATCACCCCAGAAGGAAATAAAACCATTTTGCTAATACATGGACCACTACCGCAAGCTCGAGATCATGAGTAGGGTAATTGAGCTCATGAGTCTCGAGTTTCCTAGACTTGTAAGTTATGGCTCGACCCTCTTGCATAAGAATAGCTCCAATTCCATCCAAGGAAGCATCTATGCATACTAAAAAGTCCAATGAGGGGTCAGGTACTACTAAAATAGGTGCACTAGTGAGTGCCCTCTTGAGCTTTTGAAAGGCCTCCTTGCACTTTTCTATCCACTCAAACTTCTTTCCCTTTCTCTGAAGAGAGGTAATAGGGTGAGATACCCTAGAGAAACCTACCACAAACTGCCTATAGTATCCTACTAATCCCATAAAAAATTTTGACCTCTATGACACTGGTAGGTGCTGGCCAATCCATGATGGCTCAGATCTTAGATGGGTCCACTAAGATCCCATCCCCTAATATCACATGACCCAAATAATGAACTTCCTATCTAAAAAAGGCACACTTCAACAAGCTACCATAGAGCTAATTCTCCCTTAACCATTGCAATACCTAGTGTAGGTGCTCTTTGTGTTCCTTCTCATCATAGGAATAGACTAATATATCATCTAGGAACACTACCAAAAACTTGTCTATGAATGTGTGAAATACCCCATTCATGAGACTCATAAATACAGTTGGGGAATTCATGAAACCAAAAGGTACCACCATGAACTCATAGTGACCATGTCTTGTATAGAATGTAGTCTTGTGGATGTCACTTTCCATGATGCACAACTAATGGTACCCTGACTTCAAATCTATTTTGGGAAAAACTCGAGCACCTTGTAACCAATTGAATAGGTCAACAATCCTAGGTAGTGGGTATCAATTCCTGATATTAACCTTATTCAACTATTATTAATCAATGCACAATTTGAGTTACCCATCCCTCTTCTTAACAAAAATCATTGATGTTACCTAAGGTGGCACACTAGGTTGGATATGTCCCTTCTCCAAAAGTTCCTCTAGCTAAAAATTAAGCTTATTGAGCTCATGGGTTGGTGGTGGCATACCAAGAGGTGGCACACTAGGTTGGCTTCATTCTAAAAAATATGCACAATGGAAATATCTTTTCTCACTACATAGATGACTCACAATCTCTCTATTGACAAATAAAATAGAACAAGACAACACTATCACAATACAATATGATCACATAAAAAGATAGATTTTATTTCTCCATTCCAACATAATACAATAGAGTCTTCTCTCCTATCCAATGAGTAGACTACATGAAACTCCAAGCTTTCAAGATCATCAAGTAAAAACTTGTAAAAGAGAGACAAAATGGGGAACCATGGAGGTTCACCTCCCAACCTAGCCCTCAAGGAGGCCACCCATTGAGCTTGTGGAAACAAGGCACAAAAAGTTGCACACCTTCACATACACATAACATGTATTATTACAACAATATAACAAAACACTACACAAAACATTACAATAGAACCCAACTTAAGGCTTGCACAAAGATTCAAAGATTGAATCTAGTAATAGGGTGAAGGTAGGCTCTATCCATGAGGAGGATTTCCAAACTATGATTCACAAATATGCACATATTCTCATTATAAACATGCCCTTTTGAGGCTTACAATGAATTCCCTCTTCACACACCTCCTTATACCTCCCAAAATGCAAGTAAACAAAAAGTCCATATTCCATTGAACACATAAAAATCATCTCCACACATGGGAGAGTTCCACAACTACATGAGTGATCCCAACTAACCCCTTCACCCAAGAATTTCTTCCCTCACAAGGGTGAGTGATGCTTCACACCCATTACACAAACACACAACATGAAGAAAACAAGATTCAAGGAAGAAATCACATAAAATTCTCATAGGCAACACTAAAACAAAAGGATCCTTTTTCAAAACCACATCTACAATACACCAAATTTACTATGGAATGAAGAACACCATATCAACTCTACATTAAAATGAAGAAAACCATGGATCATGGATACCAACCTCACTTGAAGCAATGGAAAATTAAATGTTGTAGTAGAGCTCCTTATCCTCTTCCTACAAAACTAAGTTGTCTCTAAAGATAGAGAGTAGCCAAGTGAGTTTCTAATTTGGCCATGCCTCTATATATCACTCTCATTTTCGAATTCAATATAAAATGCATTCTTTTTGGTGTATCATAGGTCTTCTAGCCACCCTAGTGGTTAGTATTAGCCTCCTAACTTAAGGTATTAACATGGGTAGAGTTTATTTTTATCACAAATTCACCTTAGAGCTACTTTATGGCCCTCACAATGCTAGGTAAATCAAATTTCAGATTTCATATGGTGGTAACCTTGTTCTCTTTACTAATTTATGGAAATAAGTAAAATTTCTCAATTAAGGTATTGAACTCATGATAAGGTGGCCACATGATCCATCATCAAAGAACATATCATTTTCACATGACAAGTACAAGTGTCAAGTGACACACACAAAATTAACTATACATCACACATGACACATTCAAAATTTGCACATGAAATACATACTACACACATGCATCTCACATTTAAAAAATAAATACATCAGAATGAGGTTTGCAAATCTTGTAAAGATTCACCTTGGCAGTATCATTTTAACATGTGGTTATATCTTTTTTTCCCGTTATGTTTCCATGGTTCCTTTCCTATACACTAAACTCAAGCATCAGTAGTCCAATGAAAAGCCATATATAGATAAATCACATATGAAAATAAAGATACATGATAATTTCATCACCCTATAATTCAAATATTACACATTTCATAATTAACACCCTATTTCTATCATTTACATATAACATTTAATCATTAGCCTTCAAAAACTGTACTTTACAAACTTCCTTAACAAGATCACATTAAGCATTAGAATCACATTAAAACCCATTTCTAACACAATAATGTAGTACTAAATAAATGTCCATTAATTCATCAACTATGCCAATTATTTCCTAATAAATATCATTATGGAAAATCACAGGGTAAATATCATTGGTTAAGTACGAAAATTTATTGTCCATCAAGTATCAAAATATATGTCGAGATATCTAGTCCTAGGAAACAAAATGGAAATACAATATCTATGCTATGATGGGTCAGCGTGAGGCCTCACATGGTTCTAGATCTAGAATCCTTTTGGTGCATACAAAAGAATAGAGGTAGAGGTAAATATAGATTCATTTCCAAAGAAGAAATGAAGATCGAAGATGGTATTGATCTACTAATGAAGAAAGAGCCAAAAAGTATGGAATTTTTTTTGTTGGACATGTAAATAGTTTGGTCATAGTTTTTCAATATGTCCAAAGAGAATAAGAAAATATAGAATAAGTTCACTTTCTAATGAAGATGAAGAATAAAAGAAAGTATGAAAAGATTCTTAAATGACTATAATAATAAAGATAATGAAATTGAATTGTTTAAGAAAGAGGAAGTAGTAGAAGAGATAGCTTTGGTAACTATTATTGATCCTAAGGATAACCATGAAAATGTGGAAGTTATCACTAAGACTAATAATGATCTATAGAATGGAAATTAGATTGAAGAGTAGAGATCAAAGCCTAGAGAAAAAGAAAGAGTTGAGTTGACAACTCCTACCAAATGTATATTATATAAGATGAATGAGTAAGCTAAAGTTGTAATGAACAAGGCTAGACTTGTGTGCAAAGGATATTCCTAGTAAGAAGGAATAGACTATGAAGAGATATATGCCACTATAACTAGAATGGAAGTAGTAATAATATTATTAGCATGTGTAGAAAATAGGAAATTCAATGTATATTAGATGGATGTGCTAGCCTAGTTTTTCACATCCAAAAAAATTGTTGCATTTAACAGTGAAATATTTAAATCTAGGGGTCATGTGTATTTAAAACTTATTTTCTCTAACTAAAAACATAAAATTTCATGACACCCTTACTTATTTGTGCCCAAGATTTCAAAAAGTAGTGTAGCATTGGTTTATTTTAAAAATACATAGGAAGCTTTTTGCCTAAAATTATATTCATTCCAAAATTTTCTGTGTCTATTTTTAAATATTCTTTCCAAAAAATCATTTTACTATTTACCATTTATTTAATCATGGTTTTAACCTTAAGTTGAGTCACTAGTGTTCTTTTGAAAACTTTTTAACCTTAGTAGGGTCTACCTTGTCAAACCATTGATCAAAATAAGATCAATGGTAGTCACTTTACCACTTTGTGAAAATTAATGAGCTTTATAAAATGTGGGGAAGCACCTACGTGACATGTAGCATGGGAGATGTCATTACCTTTATAGGATGTGAAAGGTAGACCTATCAAAGTAGTTCAAATTTGTTATATTGTTGTCAAAACACAGTGGAAATTTGGAGTTATTTCATTGGATAAAATTAGTTTCTTGTATTAAAGTAAAAAGGATTTGTCATACCATTGATCATTGGAGGATTGACAGTGAGCACTTTCCAACAATATGAAAATAAATATACTTTAGAAAATATGAGGAAGTGCCTTGTTGACATGTGGAATTGCTAAGGTCACTTCTCTTATGGGCCATAAAGTTGGAACAATGTTAGCAAAGTCAAAAAAGTGTTAGAATACTTGGCAGATTTACTTCATTTCATTGGCTACTATTGATGACTAGTTTTAAACAAAGTAAATCTTGTGGAACCATTGATCATTTGAAGATCAATCATGAGCACTTTCACACATTATTAAGATGCTCAAGTTTTAAAGAAAATGGGGAAGATCCTTGACAACATGTGGCTAGGTGGGGCCGTTGTTCCAAAAGTTGCAAGGTAATGCTAAGGTGGGAGACATGCCAAATGTTTTATGCTGATATGCTAAGTGGTATTTTGAATAAAATTAATTAATTTTGTATTGTCTTTGATGTTACACAAATTTCATATCATTATCAATTAGTGCATGTCAAGCTCACTTGGGTAATAAAGATAGTTTTCTATGTCTACCAATTCCTCCTATATTTTCCTAGTTTAGAAGGTAGTGTCTACTGAGTTCACTCAGTGTCTAAGGAAATTCTACAAAAGATGAGTGTTAACTAAGCTCACTTGGTCAATAAAAGAAAAGTTGGATGGAACTAGTGTTAACTAAGCTCACTCAATTACTAAAGGATCTTTGCAAGTTTGCAGTGTTAACCAAGTTTCTATTGGTTCACACAGGAAATCATTTCTGAGTTAGTATCTACCAAGCTAGCTTGACAAATGAATTATTTTCTTATTTTGGCATATTGAATTTAATTGATTTATCAATTAGTTTTAGCTGACTAAGAAGATGAATATTAATTATTCTAAGTTGTATTTGAGCCAACTTGACAATATTAATGATATAAGTGTAAGATCAAGTTGAGAATTTGAAAGTGTGGAAGAATGTGAATGCATGGATGATTTTGAAGTTGTAATGATGTAGTAAGGTAGTGAATCAGAAGGATAAGTAGAATATCCTTGAGAAGCTAACAAGATATATTCAGTTAGTAAAGATCAAGTAAAGTGAGAATCAAGATCTATAATTAGAAAAGTAGTTGCATAAAAATTAGGTCATTTCATTATTATTCTCTAATCATTGTAGTAGTGATCTAATCTCTTAACAAAGTTGGCTTAACAACTATTTGTAAAACCTCTAACAAGGTGCCAATTCTATTGAATTTCCTAAAGAACTCTAACACGACCACTCCTAATAAGGTGATTAAATCCTTTAATAGGGTCACACCTAACAATGTATTTTATAACCTTTAATAGGGTTGGGTCCTAATAGAGCTGACTTTGAAAGATTGAAAATAATAACTAGTTGCAATTGGTGGTTTTTCCCAAATTGAGTTTCCATGTGAAATCCTTGTGTCAAGTGTGTTCATGATATTTTATTTTATGTGTTTGCATATAAGTTAAGATAATGGTAATCATAGATAACATCTAATATTTTCATGTGAATTATTTATCAATAATATTCAATATTTACCAAGTTATAACATTTAACGTGTGTTTGTCAAGCATCAATAGTATTCAATTTTTAGAGTTTATTTTATCTTTACATCTAAAGGGATCTGAAATTTATTTTAGTAGTGACTTAGTCACCCCTCCCCTCTCAATTAATCCTATTATATTTCCAAGAATTGGTATTAGAGATTTTGGTGCTTGCAGAGAAGGTTTCAAGGACCTAAGCTAAAGATCAAGATGTCTTACAGAAGAGAGATTCACAAACTAAATAGAGACAACATTGTAGCATGGAAAGGACTCATGAGAAAACATCTGGCTACTATTAGTAATTCAAGATGCAAATATCTAGATATTGAATACAAGACTCCCACTAGAACATTATCAGCTAAAAATATTGTTGAAAAGAAGAATCATAACATCATGATTATTGATATTGCATCTACTCTAAGTTATGCTGAATTTGATGAAGTTGTGGACTACAAAATAGCTCATGAGATGTGGATGAAACTAAAAGAATATATAGAGGAGATGATAATGTAGGAAGATTTAAGGTTGAAATTCCTAAGAGGCCATTTTGATTAGATAAAAATGAGAGAGGATGAGAACATTGCAAAATATGTGGAAAGAATCAAAGCAAGTGTAAGTGAAATCAAAGCATCTAGGGGAGACATTGAAGAGAAAATAGTTGTAAGAAAAGTACTTAGAACTCTTCTTCCTATTTATGCAATTAGAGTGTCTACTATTCAAGAGATGAGATGTGATCCAAATATTAAAATATCTTTGGATGCTCTAGGTGGACGATTGATAGCTTTTGAGATAGATAACTTTGATAACTATATTCCTAGTTCAAAATTTATTGATTCTACATTTGAAGCTAAAATATCACTCAAGAAAAAGAATAAGAAATCAAAGTAAGTCAATAAAGAAGTGAGGAAGAAGAAACAAAAGAAATTTCAAATAATGATCTTGAAGTTGTTGAAGCCCTATTTGCAAGGAAGTACTCCAAAGGCAAAGGAAAGTACCAAGGTATATTTCATTTGATCTTCTTTTCTCATGCAAAAATTGGTCACATTGCTACAAGGTGTCCAAATAGAGAAAAAAAAGATGAAAAGAAAAGAAATAAGCACAAAGGAAAGAAGGATTCCAAGAACCACAAAAGAATACAAGAACAAAGGTAAGAAATATTATTTTATAGCCAAAGATTATGATAACAATAAAGACAAAATGGTATATATTGTTGTAAAAGATGAATTTGATGACAAAGGAGAAAAGATTGCACTAATTTATCATGTTAGAAAAAATGATATATGAATTATTAATAGTGGCTATTCACATCATATGACTGGAGACAAAACAAAATTTGAGCACATGGAATATTATGATGGAGGTATTGTGAGGTTTCGAAACAATGCACCTTATAACATAAAAGGAAAATGATGTATTTCATTAACCAAAGAATGATGGGGACACAACCCAAGACAAAATGAACACAATAGGAAAAAGGGGAATATTATTATCTAAATTTATCTACTACTACATTCAGTAGACTAAAAATAGACTCTATGACATGTCCTATGGGCTTACAAAGTTATCAGATTCTGGAAAAAACCCTTCTCATAGTACCTTATCCCAAACTCCACCAAAAACTACCATTGCAATGCCAAAAATTTCTTGAACTAAACCAAATTATGTTAGGGTTAGGAATAAATTTTGGAATATGCTATGTGAAATCCACTACAAAAATAAAAGATTCTAGAAAATATGACAAAAGTCAATGTAAAATTAGAAGAATCTAGAAATGGTAGTCCAACATCTTAGAGGCATAACTTTTGATCCAGGACTTCAATTGACAAACCATTTACATTTCTAGAAAGATCTCTAATCACTCTATAGCCCTATGGACTAGCCTTTCTTCTTTCCCATTTTTTGGGCCTACAAAAGGCTATTTAGTGCCTCAAATCTAACTTTGAGGTGCTCGTAAGAGGTCTCTAGGAAACTTAAAACTGCAATAACTTTCAAACCATAAAGCCTTTTGACCAGATTATTTTTCTGGAGTGTTTTAAATTACAAGTATAATCATTGCTTCAAATTACACCCTCTAACTCATTATAATTATGGATCAATTAAAAAATAATCTATTTGTTGCATTGGCACATATCACAAGGTGGTAAAAAACTCTAACCTAAAAAATTAGTAGTGGAACTATGAGAGTTGTAATCTTTATTTGACCCAAATAGGTATTTGAAAATGAAAACACATTAAACAAAAACTAACATTAAGCATATTTTTGGGTGATAAAGGATTGCCCTTACACTACTAGATACTCCTACATCAAAGAACTTGTATGTGATAATTCTTATTGGGTTGAAGGACTAAAGCATAATCTACAAAATATGGTATAGTTGAATGACATTGGATTCAAGGTAGAATTCATGAATGGAAAGACCAGACTACTAGATTGGAAAGGAAATCTAGTTGGATCTAGCAAACAAAGAAAAGGCAATCTATTTTATCTTGATCTCAGTAAATGTTCATATTTTATTTCTCAAATAGAACAAATTTGTTTATGCAACAAAATACTATATGATGTAAACTTTGATAATCTGGTTAAGATAAGAAAACATAAAAGAGTAAGAGGTATTCCTAGTTTGAAGAAACTCGATATGGATTTATGCAAGAATTGTCAAATTGGTAAGATAGGAAAGACTAGTTTCAAAAGAAAAAACTATTAGCTAAAAGAAGTCTTAGAAATTTTTCATACAGACTTATGTTGACCTACTAGAATAGAGACTTATAATGGAGAAAAGTTTTTCATTCTATTTTTTGATGACTATTCTTGAATGATGACTATAATATATCTAAAAGAAAAATCAGAAGATTTTCAAATTTTCAAATGGTATCTGGCAAGAGTAGAAAAATAAACTAGAAAGAGATTGAAATGTTTAAGATCAGACAAAGGTGGTGAATTCATCTCCAATGAATTCAATAATTTGTACATTGTATGAGAGATCAAAAGACACGTATCAACCCCTAGTACTCCATAGTAGTTGAAAGAAGAAATGGATCCATCATGGATTGTGCAAGAATATTGATGATAGAAAAGAATGATGTAATCAAATATTGGAAGGAAGCTATCAGTATGGTAGTTTATATCTTTAAAATAGTTTAATTGAAGAAAGAATAAAATCAAACTCCTTGTGAACTATGGTATGGCTAAAAACCTAATGTAAGTTACTTAAAAGTATTTGGTAGCATGTTTTATATTTTGATAGAATATAGAAAAGAAAAATTTGATGTAAATGGTGATGAATGGATATTTCTAGGATACTCCTATAGAAGTAAAATATACAAATTTTTAAATCTATCCACTCATAAAATCATAGAAAGTGTACATGTGAGAATTGATGAGTTTGTAGAAAAGAGTGAAGAGGAAAGCAACAAGGAGTAAGAGGATTACAAAAGATTTTTTTATTATGAACCTAATACCCTACCAAACCTATCTGAAAGAAAGGAGAATTCATCTCCTGATTCCCCAAAATCTCCAATAGTTACTGAGTTGTAGACAATGCAACACAAGTCATAGTTTGAAGAACCTGAGTCACAATTAGAAGCTATCAAGCTAGCTCAAATTGAGTCTGATGGAGCTCAGTCACAAAAAGTGGGACTCAAGCTTGAAATTGAAGTTCAAGATAAAATTGGTAAAAACACATTCTGAATCCAAAGAACCTATGTTAGCAAGATATGTCAGAAGGCATCATGCACCTAATAAGATCATTAGAGACAAATCAAATGGAACAATGATGACAAGAAAATTAAAAGGTACATGTTTACTTGCTGAATTTGAACTGAGAAATGATAAAGATGCTCTAGATAATGAAACTTTGGTTGAAGCATTGAATGAAGAAATAGAACAAATAGAGAACAAAACTTGGACTCTTGTTCCTAGAACCAAAGATAAAAATGTAATTGACACAAAGTGGGTGTTTAGAAATAAGTTGAATGAAGATGGAAAAGTTTCCAAAAACAAAGCAAGACTATTATGTGATTGCTATTCTCAAGAAGAAGGTATTGATTATGGTGAAACATTTTCTCTTGTTGCAAGATTAGAAGGTGTTAGAACTTTACGAGCATATACATCACACAAAAGATTTAAAGTGTATCAAATAGATGTTTAATCTACATTCTTGAATGGAATTCTTGATGAGAAAGTCTACATTGAACAACAAAAAGGTTTTGTAGATCCTAGCAAAAGAGACATAGTTTGCAAATTACACAAAGCATTATATGGTCTTAAGAAAGCTCCTAGAGCTTGGTATGAAAGACTTCATAATTACTTGATATAGATTGGCTTTCAAAGAAAAAATGATAACAATAGCCTATATAGGATACTTTATTCACAAGAAATGATGACTTGTGTAAAGAATTTTTAGAAGAAATGAGTAAAGAATTTGGAATGTCCATGTTTGGTGAGATAGCAGAACAAAAATGGTATCTACATCACTCAATCTAAGTATATCAAGGAGATACTAAAGAAGTTTGGAATGGAAGATTCAAGGATAGCTGGAACCCCTATTTCTACTAAACATAATCTTTCCAAAAATTATGATTTCAAAGAAGTAGATCAAACCACATATAGATTAATAATTGGAAAATTGCAGTATGTAGTGCATACAAGGCTTGATATTACATTAGCAGTTGGTATGGTGGTAAGATTCTCAGTAAATGCTAGAGAAAATCACATGATGGCAATCAAAAGAATCATGAGATATCTAAGAAATATTGAAGATTATGTCTTATGATATAAAATTCAAGGCAATATAGACTTAAAGGTGTTAACTAATGCTGATTGGGTAGGAAGTATTGATGATAGGAAAAGCACTAGTTGTGGAGCATTCTTTTGTGGTAAAAGACTAGTGTCTTTGACAAGAAAGAAACAAAATTGCATCTCCCGATCCACATCAGAGGCAAAATATGTGGAAGCGATGGTTAATTCTTCTAACATTGTTTGGTTCAAATAGCTATTGGAAGGAATGAAGATAGAGATTGAAGATCTAGTAGTCATATGCCATGATAATATTAATGCAATCAATATATCAAAGAATCTAGTGATGCATACCAAAAAAAAGTACATTGCCATAAAATATCACTTCTTAAGAGAATTGGTTCAAGATAAAGAAGTTAGATTGGAATATGTAAATACAAAATAAACATATTGCGGACATATTCACCAAGCTATTACTTGAAGGTACATTTTTGTATCTAAGAGGTAAGCTAGGGGTCATTCCCATAATTGAAGCTCACTAAATGATGTTTAATAATGCATCAACTAGAACCTATTGAAGATCAATTAGGTGGTGCAAAATTCACAAAGGGCATATTGAAAATGAATCAGTACTTAAGGTACATTAATGTTAATAGAATTATTGTCTTTGGCATGTGTTTTCAAAGAGGGAGAAGTTTACTGTCATATTGTATAGAAATTTTAATTTTTACAAAGAGAATTTTTCTATTAGAAGGAGAAGTTTGCTATTATAGAAAATTTATGAAGAGACATCTATGAAGAAGAATGAACTTGGTAGAAGTTGTTGTAGACAAAGGGAGAAACCAATGAAAGAAAGAGCTCACATTGATAGAGAAAGTTCTCATAGATTTGAATTAGAATGAAACTAAGGATATTTTCCCTACTTTATTCTTGTTCTTAAATTTCATTGTGTTATGACATGTTGTGTTGCCAACAATGCCAAAGAGGGAGACTATTGGATATAATTAATTAATTGTGTATTGTCTTTGATGTTACACAAATGTCATACCATTATTAGTCAGTGCATTCTAATTTCACTTGGGTAGTAAAGATAATTTTTTGTGTTTTTTGAGTCTTCCTATGCTTTCCTAGCTCAAAAGGCAACATCTACCAAGTTCTCCCAGGTGTCGAAGGAAAGTCCATAGAAGATGAGTGTTAATCGAGCTCACTTAGTCAATGAAAGAAAAGTTGGATGGAACCAGTGTTCACTAAGATCACTTGGTTACCAATGGATCTTTGCAAGTTTGTAGTGTTAACCAAGCTTCTATTGGTTAACATAAGAAATCATTTTAGAGTTAGTGTCTACCAAGTATGGTCGGCTAATGAAGGATTCTCTTATTTTAGCATATTGAGTTTAATAGATTTATCTATTGGTTCTAGCTAATTGAGGACATGAATATTAATTATTCTAAGTTGTATTTGAGCTTACTTGATATTATGAATGATATAAGTATAAGGTCAAGTTGAGGATTTCAAAGTGTGGAAGAATGTGAATGCATGGATGATTTTGAAGATCTAATTATGTAGTAAGGAAGCAAATTAGAAGGATATGAAAAATATTCTTGAGAAGCTAAAATGAGATATTTGATCAAGAAGGATCAAATAAGGAAAAAATCAAGATCTTTAATCCATAAATCAATTGAATACAAATTATGTCATTTCATTGTTACTCTCTAAACATCATAGAAATGATCTAAATATCTTAACAAAGTTGGCTTAACAGTTATTTGTAAAACCTCTAAAAAGTTAGCAATTTTGTTGAATTGCTAAAAGACCTCTAACAAGGCCACTCCTAACAGGGTGATTCAATTCTTTAACAAGGTCACAACTAACGATGTGTTTTATAATCTTTGATAGATTTGGCTCTTAATAGGGCTCACTTTAAAAGAGTGAAAATAGTAACTAGTTACAATTGGTGGGTTTTCCCAAATTGGGTTTCAATATTAAATCTTGGCGTCAAATGTGTTCATGATATTTTCTTTTATGTATTTTCATCTAAGTTAAGATACTGGTAATAACAGATAACATCTAATATTTGCATGGTAAGTATTTACCAAGCATATTTAATATTTACCAAGTTACAATATTTACCAAGTTACAAGCATCAACAATATTCAATTTTTAGAGTTTATTGTATCTTGACATCTAAAGGGATCTAGGATTTATTTTAGTAATAATTGATTCAACCCTCCCCTCTTAGTTAATCTTCTTATATTTCCAATATGGTCTACATATCTAATGAGTTGGAGGGTGACTATGTAGTGGGCCCAAAATATTAAAGGAAACTATAGTAATACCAAAGGTTTTTCATGATCATTGATCATGCAAAGATCAACTATTGACACTTTCCTACAGTTAGAAACTAAAACTTTAGTCCATGTGGGGACGTGCCTTGATGACACATGTCTTGTTACATGAAAGGGTAATGCAGTCATTTGATTTTAATGTGAATTTGTTTAATTTATAAAGAGTGATGGTTTAATTACATATTCCATGGTGTGACATGAAATATGACTTTTGGGGCATTAAGTTTGATCAATGTTGTTTTGTGGGAGACCAATTTTGCAATAAGGACTCTAATTTTTTGCAAAATTCTCACAAAGTGAAGATATTTAGAGCTAAAGGTGTATTTTTTGAGGTTTTTGAGTTGTTGCTAAAAAATTTTTAGAGAGATAAATAGGAAAATTGGAAAGTATCTGAATCTCTAGATAATTGAGAAAATGCATTCACAGTAAGATAATTTTTTATAATGCCAATAGTGGCATGCTGTGATGGTTAATTTGTTGAGTTCTTATCCTTTCCATCAAGGTTCAAATCTAATGGGGATGAGGTCCCCCATTTGTGGCCTCACTAGTTCATAGCTCTAGGTCAAAGCATTTGCCCCTTAAAAAAGAAGAAGATAGTTGTTTAAAATTCCTCCACAAAGGAATTTCTTAGGGAAGGTAGATTACCTAAAAAGGGCCATGCATGATGATTTTTTAGAGAAAATGCTAGAATCCATGAACAAACTTTTATTGATCAGTGAGGGTTTATATGACAAAGTGAATTGGTTGAGAGATGATGATGTACCTATCAGGGGTTTAGAGCTATTTTGTAAATGGTTTGTAGAAAGAAGACTTGACACTCCTCTAAATAATGTGTGAGAATTTGACATTGGAAAATTAATTATCCTAGGGGTTTTCTTTGATGATCACTTACTTGTAGCAATGTCGAAAAAGTATGATCCAATAACCAAGATAATGAAGAATCATGCTGGTGATAATCCTTTTAGGGTTTCACTAGAATTGATTAGGGAAGTTTTCAAGCTAAACCCTAACCATGTAGTGGATGAGAAAATAGAAATGGAAGACCTAAAAGCTAGGTATGATACACAAAGGTGTTGTAATTAACAAGTGGGAATATTTACTTCTAAGAGGGGGGAGTGGGGGGGAGGGGTGTTGAATCAAAAGTAACTAAGTCTAATATTTTCAAATTTCTTTAACTAAAATCATTCGCATGCATTTAATCTATCTAATGAACTTGAAAGTAAAAGCATGCATTAAAATAGACAACACACGAATTTGGTAACCTAGAAACCCTCCAAAATGAGAAAGTAAAACTAGGGTGGGGATGACACCCACAAGATATTACCATAGTAATGTGTAACTATTCAAGGTTACAATGTTTGACCACTTCTAATGGTCTACCCTATGAAAGGCCTTTCTTATTAAAGACTTTTACACTCTATCAAAAGTGACCTGGTTAAAGGATTTCACTACCCTACTAAAAGTAGGCATGGTGAAATGACTTTTGTACATTCACTTGGACTATCACCCTATTAAAGGATTTACAAATAGATGCTAGACCAACATAAGCCCATAGGATTTCCATTATCTAATACAATTGTTAGAGAGTATTAGAAAGTCTTTGACCTGATAGCTTTGTAATCTTCAATTGCTGATTTGAAATCCTTGTTCTTCTCTAACTAACCTAATCCTTTCTTGATTTGATATGTCACTCTTCGAAGTTCTGATACTCTGTTCTTGATCAACTGAATACTGCAATGTTGCTCTATTCTTCTAAGTCTTTTCACACTTCCCTCTAAATTTTACTATAGTTCACCCATACACTTCACTCATCCACACATGCAATGAGGTTTCATCCTCCTTTTAAATATTTCAAAGACTTAGGGTTAGGTATGAATCTACGATCCATATTCATTCTTCATTTCCTGCTCAATTCATGCACTTTTCTGATTGGTTGCATGCCTTCTCAATTTTTCTTATTGGCTACGTGCTGAATGCATAGGTAATGTAAAAGATTCATTCTTATCCTTAATATCCTTTGAAATTATTCTATGTTGGCTCAAAAAAATGGTTTACATTTGAGTTTGTGAAGGAACAAATGTCTATGTTGATTTTGTGTTACTCAGCTCATACTATTTGTTGATTCTCGGCTCATATAGAAAAATTGTCTCACTTGGCTCCTATAGAAATTCTATCCCACTTAGCTTCTATAGTCACTTGGCACCTATACCTTACTTGTCACTTGAACTTCACTCGGCACTTGAAGATTGCTTGGCACTCGGCACTTGTTGTAGTTCTGTCTAGCTTGAAACTTGAACTTACTCTGCATCAACTATTTACTCAACATCTATACATATTTTACTTAGCATGTGTTACTAGCTTGACATGAACTTAGTAAACATCTTAAGTGTGTTGACATGAAATAGTCAAACCCTAGTCTTATATTCAACAATCTCCCCCTTTGACATGAGTGTCAAAAACACTTATCAATATATCAAACTCTAATCTTCTCAAGAAAAATATGCATACAATTTGACATATATACAAAACTTCAACACTTCTCAAAATTCTATAATATAAATAAATAAATAAATAAATATATATATATATATATATATACCTCAAAATTTTTGTAACTCCCCCTAAGCTGATGTGCCATTTTTATTCTCGTAACCAAAAGTTTGTGTTGTATGTAACCAAAAGTGTATGTTGCGTGTCTCATGCTGAGTACCCTTTTTCTACTTCATGTACTATATCTTCCATTCTTATTTACAACTCCCCCAAAAAATTATATCTCCCTCTTAATTATTTCTCCCCCTTAACTATATCTCCCCCTTTTTGATACTTATTTCAAAGGGTTCTAAGGATTAAGACCATATTTTGCCAAAAATGTTTTAGTGACCTCCATAATAATCTTGAGAGATGCATCCCAATTGTCCAAAGCAATTTCCAATGATTTATGTTGGATAACTATCTCTACTACAAGATGAACAAGTCCTCCCAAAGTAGAAAGATTAGGATCTTTCTTTATAACATTTTTTGCATAGGCTTGTTCTTTATGGAGTACTTCCAAATGTGGGGTTATGGAAGACTAGATTTGCATAAATTTGGCCTTGATATTGGCCTCTTCTGCTATTAACACAACTAATTCATTCTGTGTGTGAAGCATTTGGGAAAAATGCTTCTCGCTCTGAGCTAGATCTTTTGGTAGCTGCGTGCTAGAAATCTTTAGATTTTGCTCCAAGCTCAATATCCTTTGGCTTGTTTCCTATGTGAAGTATGAGAAATCACACAAATTTTTGTACAATGAGAATACATTCTCAAGTACCTTTTTCACTTTTTCAATTTTTTTCACCAATTCAACCTATGACAGTGCTATTTCACTTGATATATTTTCATTTACTTTCATCTAAAATTTCTTCTTTGACATCGGTTTCAAGGTTCTCATTCTGTACCTGGTCCACAATGTTGGATAATTGCTCCATTATGTGCTGAGTTTTATTAGGTACTTGCAAACTAAAGGCATCAAGAAATATTTCATTGATCTCCACTAATGCTTACTTTTTCCCATACTCATTTATGATTATCTCTTGCCTCTTTCTTCTTTTTAGTGCCTCTTGCACTTCGTTTATTTGTTGTAGGTTCATTGTCCTTGAGTCATAGCTTCATATGACTATTTCTTTATTAAGTGTAGGGTCTCCATAGTAAAGTACCCTTGCAACCTTGGTAGTGCTCAAGCCTAGTGTAGAAATTTGTAACAACATTGCATTAGTGCTCAACTACTTTTGAGAAGTCCCTGAGCTAGGAAAATTTACCAATGTTTGTATTGCCTCTTGCTCCTTAGGGGTTTTCTCCACTTATTTCTCCTCTCCTCTACTACCTTGATCAATGATGACAATTTAAGGAGGTGCACCTTGGGTTTGTGCTATAGGAACATCTTGTCTTGTTGATTCCTTTGTAGGCTCCTCGATAGTAGTTATCACCTTTGTTATAGAATCAACCTTAGACATTTTGTCTTATACCTCTTACTCTTTAGGTTGCTCTACTGTAGTTATGGGAGGTTGTGTTGATAGTTTTTGTGCAGTTTCCTTCTCCCTTTTTATTACTACTATAGGTTTCTATAGCTCATTGACATTCACTACTACTAGGTTTGTGCATAGTTGTGCTTGTAGTGTTGATTGGTGAAGGAACTTCTTGAGATCTTCTACAGTTAAAGGGTTGATGTTCTAAGCTAAAGTTTCAAGAAAATCCTTTACAATTATTGTTATCATAGGTGATGTATGTGGAGGACTTGGTGGTGGTAGTTGGATGTCATGGACACTTTGTTTAGTTTGCTGCTCCTCTTCACCATATGTCTCCATTGCGTCTTTTTCTAGCTCTTTTTCTCCTTCACCTTTTTTTTTTTCCTCTCCCTTCTCTTTATTAATGGCTTCATCCTTATTTTCATCTTCATCCCTTTTAGTGTTGTGTCCCTCAAAGGGATCTTCTTCTCCATCCTTAATAGTAGACAAGCCATATATCAACTTCCACATTCTTGTTGATTTATTGACAACATCTTCAATTTTATTCTACAAGATGTTGAAGGCTCTATATTTTGGTGCAAACTTGCTTCCATGTTTCTTATTTTCCCTAGTTATTTGACCTTTACTCAATTTTGGCATTACTTGTACCAATATGGTTTCTCTTATTTCTTTTTCCATTTTTAAATAATAATGCCACTTTTTTTCAAAAATTTCATATAACTCCTTGGGAATTGTATTGTCTAATTCAAGAGGAGTATTCTTGAATTCTACTATCATGGCATATACTAGTTCTTTAATTTTATTCTAATCTTCTGTATGCAATTTATTAAAATTAATATTTTTCAATATAGAAAAATCTATATTCTTCCTAACATTGTCACAAATTTTATCAATATTTGACTTAGGAACATGGTTTACCACTCTAAATTGGTTGATATCTTCAGATCTTGTCCTTTCATCATCATCTGACTCTTGTTGTGCAACATATTTTCTCTTTTGCTTCTTCTGCATAGGACAAATTAGCTCAGTAGCCTTCTTCTTTTCTTTATCTTGCCCCTTGGCCTTTTGAGTTGAGGCCCTTGTGGTGGCTCTTGTTATTGGTATAGTTGGCTTGGATTGGGTTGGCTTTGTAATCTTATTTGCTTTAGGCTGGGCTATAGGTTGAGTTTTGGCTTTTCTCTTCTTAGGCTTTGCTTGTGCTAGTGCTTCCTTGGCACCTTCTTCCTTTTCTTCATCTTCACCTAAGTCTCATGTAAATGCAACAGGTTGATGTTCCTCTTCATCATCATCATTATCTTCTTCAACATCAACACCCTCTTCTTCTACTTCTTTTGTAGTGCCTTCTCCAAAATTTACTTTCAACTTCTTTATAAGCTTGTCTTTCTTCTTTATAGTGGAGGTAGTCTTCAATTCCATATCCACTTTGGATTGCACCACATCATATGTTCCAAAGTGTGGTGCATCCTTCTCAATTTCCTCTACAAGAAATGATGTGATTTTTGTTGATGCTTCATCAATATTTAGCTCGTATCCTAATGGTCTTAGCTATCTAGTCCTTGGAATTGCTGCTTGGATATAAGTATAATCAATATCAGCTAAGAAACAAATATAATTGATGTGTTGTTCCACTAGGGATACTAGTATCATTAGTCTTTGCTTCATGGATTTCTTGAAATCCTCAAAGTAATTAGTCATTAAAGACTCAAAGTTGTCTCCCACTTTCTCAAAGTACTCATTGATTTGAGTAATAGCTAACTTATCTTATTTCCAATTTACTTTGCCAAAAGAGGGAAATTCTTCCAGAACATAGAAAAATATACAGATAAGAATGGATCCAAACTTACATTGAGCACCTTTTGATCTTCTTATTGCTCCCAGATTCTCCATGATCTACTATAATAGCAATTCTGCTAGATCATATGTATGGTTCTTCTTGACAATTTTGTAGGCTACATCCACAACAATGCATGGAACACTATTCAATCTACTTGATTGATAGAACTTGTGAGATATGATTCTTACTACAAAGTCTATAAGGGGATCTATAATTTTATCAATAGTCATGCCCATTTTGTTCCATTTTTCCCCAGTGTTCTTTTCAATAGCTTCCTTAGAATCACTTCACAAGGTCTTGTATCGATCTAGGGTTGGAAAACCTGTAACCGTATACACAATTCTCTTTGTTATCTTGATAGGTCCTCCTTCTAACCATAAACAACTACTGTGTGTCCTACTTAGGACAATTATTAGACATTGAGTTTTGAAAACTGTGGGGAAAACTAGTCCACGGGTTAAGCCCTTTCTTTCAATTATTTGAAATTCTTCCTTTAGCACTCCATTTTCATATAGTTTATCATATGCTTGATGAATCTCCATGTCTATTACCACTCCTACCTTGAAATTGTAACATTTCCTAACATCTTGCATCATCACAACTTTGGATGGAATCATGGATAGTGTGCTAGCAGGGTCGTTCTTATATGCAACTTCTAGAATTGGCCTAAAATCTGGTTGTTTAACCTCATTGCTAACCAACTAAACTTCAAAACCTTCCTTTTCCTTAGGATTTTTAGAACTGGAAGCCATATTGCAAATCTAGAGTTTTAAAAGATATCAAACTTTATAACTGCATAACTTAACACTTGAGGAATACCTTATATCGATGAAAACAATGCTTGATCTTTGTTGAAATTTATGCAAAAGCTTCAATTGTTGTTTGTCAATCACTTCTATGCTCTTCTCATTCTTGCTCTGCATTTGAATGATGAGAAATGATCATAAAATTGACCTTATACTCTTCCAAGAATAGCAATGTGCAACTATTCAAGGTTACAATGTTTGACCACTTCCAATCATCTGTCCTATGAAAGGCCTATGCTATTAAACACTTTTACACTCTATCACAAGTGATCTAGTTAAAGGATTTCACTACCCTACTAAAAGTAGGCCTAGTTAAAGGACTTTTGTACATTCACATGGAATGCCACCCTATTAAAGGATTTACAAATGGTTGCTAGACTAACCTAAGTCCATAGGATTTCTATTATCTAATAGAATTGCTAGAGAGTATTAGAAAGTCTTTGACCTAATAGCTTTGCAATCCTCAATTGTTGATTCCAGATCCTTGTTTTTCTCTGACTCACCTGATCTTGGCTTGATCTGATATGTCACTCTTTGTAGTTCTGATACTCTTTTCTTGATCAACTGAATACTGCAATGCTGCTTTGTTCTTCTAAGTTTTTTTGCACTTCCCTCTAAATTTCACTATAGTTCACCCATAAAATTCATTCATCCATGCATGCAATGGCGTTCATCCTCCTTTTAAAGATTTTGAAGACTTAGGGTTAGGTATGAATCTATGATCCATATTCATTCTTCATTTCCTACTCAATTCATGCACTTTTCTAATTGGTTGCATGCCTTCTCCATTTTTTTTGGTTGCATGTTGATTGCATAGGTAATGTAAAAGATTCATTCTTATCCTTAATATCCTTTGAGATTCTTCTATGTTTGCTCAAAAAAATAGTTTACATCTGAGTTTGTGAAGGTAAAAACTCGTATGTTGATTCTATGTTATTCAGCTCATACTATTTGTTGATGCTTGGCTCATATACAAAAGTTGTCTCACTCAGCTCCTATAGCAGTTCTATTCGACTCAGCTTCTATAGTGACTCAACACCTATACTTTTCTTAGAACTTGAACTTGACTTGGGACCTGAAGTTCACTCAACACTTATTGTAGTTCTATCTAGCTTGGCACTTGAACTTACTTAGCATCAACTATTTACTCAACATCTATACATATTTTACTTGGCATGTGTTACTAGCTTGGCATGAACTTAGTAAACATCTTAGGTATGTTGACATGAAATAGTCAAAACCTAGTCCGAGATTCAACAAAAGGGTACATCTAAGGGGAGGACCACTACAAGAACATTTTGTTAAGATAAAACAATTAAGCTTGGTTACACTAAATACCCTAGAGGCATTATTGAGAAAATATTTCAATCCTAGGGCACAACCATTATATTTCTCTCAATGTAGAATATTTGGAATGGATGAACAAGATCATATCCTAGGCTCTATTGTTTTTATCCTTGCAAAAACACTTTAGTATGGTATGAGTCTTATTTTTTTTTTTTTCTACTCTCTTGGAACAAGATATTTATTCTAGATTAGTGGGTATAGCTAAGGCTAAAGTATTAGATTAAGGTAAAAACAAGTTTTGAAGGGACTTGAAACCCTTTAGAAGAACTATAGATAAACATTAAGCACCACTAGGTTTTACAAGGACCTAAAACCTAAAGTATTAAACAAAGAAACTAGGTTTTGCGAGGACTTGAAAAAAAAAAGTTTAAAACATAAAAAAGAAACTAGGTTTTACAAGGACCTAGAACCTAGAGTTTTAAACAAGCTAGAAAACAAAAAAGAAAAACTAGTGGGTAAAAGTACAAAGATGTGTGACCTTTTAGGTTGATTTATTAGAATGACTAAATTTGAGCATTTCTATCCAAAAATTATTTTTTCTCAAATATATGATCTCAATAAATTAATTCTAGCTAAGTTATATATGGTACACACTTTTCCAATTTGAAATGTCTATTAAATGCATGTTTTATACTAGTTTATATCCTATTACTAAAGAAATGAAATTATTTAAGAAAAATGGTGTTTCAGTAACTCTTACTATTTTTTATGATCTTTTTTAGTAAAATATAAATGCCATTTTGTAGATCTCAAAGTTAAGAATACTTTCATATAGATTTTAGAGTGTTTTAAATAGATATAGTATACTGTAATTAAAAATTTCTACAAGCACGTATTCTAACACTTGAAAAGATGTCAATTTTGTAGAAAAATATTAAGTCATATAAAAAAATTTAAAAAATCAGATGACATTCTACATGTCATCCCTGACCACTACTTCAGTTTTTTCTACATATTAGGACTTTGTTGTTATAAGTTCCTTTCAGTTGTTATGTTTTTATTTCTGTAGAACTTCGTTATATTATTGTCCTTTGGAATAGGAGACTTATGATGAACGCATTTTCTGTTTAGAACTATTTTATTAGCATTAAAGGTGATTTAGGATTTTATGATTTGAAACTGGCATATAAATAATTGCATGTTGATTGGGTATCAATTATGTTTATTATGTTTCAAACTCATTTGTAAACTGCATTCTATGTTTGTATGTATTGGAAAGAAAGTTATAAATTGTATGTTAACTTGACATTTCAAATGCATTTGTATATTAATTTTTTGTATGTATTTGGAACTTATTGTATTTTCTTATGTGTGATTGAGAAGGGATGGAATTATTGCATTAGATTTGTTTTCCGTATAGCATATAGGCATATGATGTAAATGGTTTAGATACTTTTTATTGCATATGTATATACTTGTTATTAAAAGGGTCTAAATACCCTAAGTTGAGATTGGCATAAACATTTTCTATTTTAAAAAGGGTTTAATTACCTCTTTAGTATCATGTAACCCTAAATGGGTATCGAATGCCATGAAAGAGGAAACATATTCATTGTTTTTGAAAGCCAAATTCATGGCGGTGGTTTTGGCACTGTTGAATACACAGCTCTATGATACATGATGTGTATTGAATGCTTTTTTATGATAAATTATGGCACTTAAGGTTTGGTTGGCCATTTCTTGTTGTGAGTTGGGTTTCTTGCAAAATTTGGGCCAAAAACTTGGTTGCATTGCTCTGTTTTGCTTAACATTTGTGACCTTGTTGCTGAGGTATTGGCATAATGAAGGGTTTTGTTGGAAGGGGAAACTTTCATATGTGGCTAATCACAATGGAGTTACTCATCAAAAGTTATCTATTGTTATTGTTGGGTTCTTCTACTTCACTCCATTTTGAAGTCATTTGTGAGTTATGTGTGTAAGCATTGTGGAGATTGTTTACCAGTTTTGACTTGGCTTTTGGGGCTTTGGCATTGAGCTTCATTGTAGAGCATTGTATTGAGCATTTTCCATCTTCTGTATTACATGTAGGGGCAATCTCTTACCCTACTCTTTCTCTCTTTACAATTGAATTGTTATTTTGATAAGCATGTTGTAAATGGTTATCAGTTTTACATAATGTGTATTGACACTCAAGGATGGATATATGCAGAGCATGGCACTGTGTGCAATGCTTAGCCCTATATATATCCACATTTTAATGTGAAGTTATGGAGATATCATTTTGGGTATTGCTATATGTATATATATTTAGGCTTTTCCCTAAACATATATTTCTTTCTCTGAGTTGAACCCGATCGGAGCCTCATGCATGCGACAATAAGTATGCAACTGATTGTGTTATACTTATGGGTATTCAACTTTGTCAGGGCTAAGCTCTGAGAGAACCCATATCTTAGAGTTCATAGATATGTGTGGTTCGGCCACAGTCACGAGCTTGCATTAGGTTGTAGACTCATACTAATCAAGGGCATAGTCACTTTGTTTTAAGAAATAAATAACTTAAATGGAGGGTTAAGTCATTATAATAAATAGTGTACTTGAATTCTATAGCTCGGTCTTTATATATTAAAAATAGTAATATAGCAAATACTATATGACAACTGATGGTAATGACATTTTGTAAAATAGTTCAAAGGAAGCTCGAATCAAGTAGAAATTTCTCTTTGACAACATAATTTACTCATTATTATATGATGGAAATTGAGTCGTAATTAATTGTTGTTTTGTGAAATTGTTCACAACTGAATAAGGCATTATTTTATAAACAAAGGCATAGATAGATGTTGTTATTTCAAATATTGACATGGTCATTATGTGAATAGCTAGTGTGCATCTTATAGCTTAGGGATTTTACATCCTAATCACTTTTGGTCATTGGCATGATGTAAGTTACTTTGCATATTTTTGAATCACATTTTGAATTGATTTCAGATATTGTATTTTTATATGTTGTTTTAGTTATAATTGGGTGGTGGCTTATTGTCAAACAGTGGTATAACTTCAATAGACACTTGAATATTTAATAACATTGTATATGATCATTTGTTAAAGCATTGGCTACACTTGGATTCAATTATGTTTAACTTTTCTATGAAGTGTCTTAGTAGCATTTATGGATTGTTTTGAGATAACATGTTTGAAACATAATCCTTTTATTTATTGATGGGGACACAACCCAAGAATAGAATGGTCACAATAGGAAAGGGAAAGTTTTATTAACTGTAAAAGTATGCTAGTACACTTAGTACAGAGAAAATAGACTTCAAAATAGGCCCTATGGGCTTACAATAGCATAAAACTGGAGATAATTTCTTCTCCCAGTACCTTCTCTCAAACTCCACTCTGAACTACCTTTTACAATGCCAGAAATGTTCTTAAATAGACCCCGAAGGGTTAAGGGTTAGGAATACATTCTAGAAAGTGCTAGTTAGCATCAATCGACCAAATAGAAGGCTCTAGAAGTCACATTAGAAGTCAGCACAAAATTAGAAGAATCCAAAAATGGTAACCGAACTTTCGGGAGGCATAACTTTTGAACTGTAGCTCTGATTGACGAACCATTTACATTTTTGAAAAGCTCTCGAAGAGCTTTATAGCCCTATGGACAAGCTTTGATCATCCCCCATTTTTTGGCCCTATTCAAGATCATTTAATTCCTCTAACCTGACTTTGAAGCATTCTTAGGAGGTCTCCAAAAACTAAAAAACTGTGATAACTTTCAAACCGTGGGGCCTTTTGATCTAATTCTTTTTCTGGAATGCTCTAAATTATAATTACATTTATCCAAGAAATTTATACCATCTAATTCACCAAAATTATGGCTCAATTACATACTCCTATTTTTTTGACATTTACACGTATCCCAAGGTGTTCAAATACTCTATCCTAGAACGTTGATAGTGGAATTGTGAGAGTTGGACCCTTTATTTGACCCAAATGGGTATCCAGAAATAAAAAAACATGAAATAGAAACTAAGTCTAATTACATTTTTTTTGGGTGACACAGGATTGCCCTTATACCTCTGGATGCTCCTGCATCATTTATACAGATGTATTTCAGTTCATAATTGAAATGGAAAGTCATTTCAAGTAATGAGGCAGATTTATGATATATGTTTGATGATATGTCATTTAAAGCAAGAATATCATATGTACATTGTTTTATTATCTTAGGTCATTTCAAAGGATAAGTTTAGTTTATTATAATGGTAGGAATAAATAGTATAGTACTATGACTGGTAAATATCATTAAACTAATGTAACAATTTAGTTATGTTTACGAGATCGTAATATTGTAGTATTTATTTTTGTTGTTAAAATAATCTAAATTTACATTCAAATTTGGCAGTAGAAGATGAGATTTTCAAAAGATGAAGAATGTAATATCATGTGAAAACTGACTTTTTATTCATTGAATGTGCATTCTTAGAATATCTATTTGATGTGTATTTTAAGGATAGCTGTAATGATCATATATTGAGGTGGCTGAATATCGATTTATCCTATTCAGTTAATTAATTCAGTGATAATTTTAAGATGAATTGGGTGGGTTAATTACATACAAAAGATAATTGACCTTACCTATGACTTAAACCAGTAAGGTTAAGTACGAAGAACAAGGCAAGTGTCTATTATGTCATTTCACGAGTACCATAGAGAATTCCACTATGTGTTGTCTATGAGCTTACCATATACAGATGCAGTATCTTAGCACCATACTGAAGAAACCTTAGTATATATATATGATTCATTTATTGGTTATTCTTAGTGCTATTTTAATTTTTCATTGATAAGAAGATGTTTACTTCTTGCATATTAATTTTAGAATTGTACTATGTTATGTGGTTCAGATATTTGCATTATGGTTTTCTATATGTTTATTCTAACATGTATGCAGGTGGATTACACTTTTCAACTCAGTGTGTACTGAGCCCTCTTTGTGTTGTGTTGCATTTTTGTGTGTGTTTCAGGTGTTTCAAGTTGATTAACAAGTCGTTAAGGATGATTGTTGAAGTTACTTTTTGAAACAGAATTTGTTACTTGTAGGGTCCATATGTTGGACATATGCGTTTAAGAATGATATCATACTTCATTATTGTATTGAAATTTTTATTTATTAACATCAAAATGGAAATTTATTTAGATGATGTCTTCTTTTATTGTGAGGTTTTTGAATTGAGAGTGACTCAATCATTGTTCTTATTCTTGTAAAAGTTGATTAAAAAAAATATAGAATTCTTTCGTTCATTATGCTTGTTCTTTGTTTCTAATTTATTATTTTTGTTTTAGTGTAGCATTACACTATAGGAGAGAGTCCTCTTTCATAACATATAATTTTTCTTCTTTTTAGAATAGATTTTTTTTCTAAAATGTGGTGGGAGATAAAAAGTATCAATTTCAAGTGAGTTCAAATGAAAATAAGTTTATTTCCATATAGTTTGTAGTGGGAGCTAAATCCCTAATTTTCAACATTTTTCAACAATTAATAATAGGTCTATAAAAATTAAGAAAATATATAATTTATTATTGCAAATATTTATTTATAATTATAATCTTAAACTTAAACCATTTCTATGCATTTAATTAGTGAACTTCATTTTCAAATTTTAAATAATACTACCAGTTTTATGTCATTGATATGAACAATTATACATTCGTTAGCCTTTTCTTTTACAAAAGGGTGACATAGGTTTGTGCTTTTATCCTACTAGTAAAATCACACAGACCAGCAACTAGCACACTAGTACCTTGGACCAACACTTATAATAGCTCTTTGATGATATTTGCCACCTCTTTACCTACTTTTGTAGTACTCTTGATAATTTTAGCTGAAGCTAAAATAGGAGCCTCAAGAGCCTCAATAAAAAAATTTCTCATGGTCTTCCTAGTTTTCTTACTAGGTCCTCCTAGACTTCCCTTCCCAACATTACCTGAAGACATTATCTCTTCATTGCTCTTCTTACATAGACTGGTCACTACTGCACACAAACTAGAAGTGACCTGTTTAATTCTTTGACCACTTTCCTTAATCAAGGGAGCTCCTATTCATATTCATTGAGATTTTTAAGGATGTTACCAATTTGTATTTCCATCTGACCTCTCATGGTATGTTCATAGTCCAACTCTTTCTACATAACTCCCATTTTCTACTTAAGTACCATGATTTCACTATAAAGGCAAGAATCCCCCTAGAAGGAGGCCTTTGCTTTAAGCTTAGTAGTGTGAAGAAAGGATAATTTCACTTCATGAGGTTCTTCCCTACCATCTACAACAACCCTAATCTAAGAATCAATAGTAGTAGTTGTTTGTGTTTGAAAATATTATGAGTTTCCAATTACCCTGATGAGAATATGACACATCTAGGGGTAGCTAACTCCCATCTTTAACATATCATTTTAGACACCAGGCCAACTATAAGGCTTGACCCTTCTTCTACTTTAGGCTCTAAAAAACTTAGGTAGGTGGACCTCAAATTAAATCAATATGGTATCAATGCAATTTAAACATACTCTTGAATCTATCAAAGTAGATTTAAGCCTTATATCTCCTAATAACTCATGCAATACCACAAATCTGCAATAGAAAATTGCAAATCTATGAAACTCACAAGCTAAGTGAGGGTTAGACTTTTCAACTCTTCAACATGAAATGGGGAAAACATTTGATTATTGATGTTGAATTCAACAAAACCCCTAATATGCCACAGTAAGAATTAATGATCATGTAGCTGATCAGTGCCTTAACCATTGGGAAATTCCATGAATCAAATACACACATATGGATACCTAATACCTATTCATATATTTAGATATCTAATCTATATATTCACCTTGTAAATAGACATCGATGTTCAACCTAAATCTCATTCTTACCTGATATCCTCATCAATAAACTTACAACCTTGTTGATTTCCCTGAAGCATTTACATAACTTCTTGAATTATAAGCAACAATGAAACAACATAAAGCCAAGAATCCCCCTAAAAGGAGGCCTCTACTTTAAGCTTAGTGGTGTGAAGAAAGGATAATTTCACTTCATGAGGTTCTTCCCTACCATCTACAACAACCCTAATCTGAGAATCAATAGTAGTAGTAGTTGGTGTTTGAAAACATTACGAGTTTCCAATTACCTCGATGAGAATATGACACATCTAGGGGCAATGAACTCCCATCTTTAACATATCATTTTAGACACCAAGCCAACTATAAGGCTTGACCCTTCTTCTACTTTAGGCTCTACAAAACTTAGGTAGGTGGACCTCAAATTAAATCAATATGGTACTAGTGCAAAAACATACTCCTGAATCTATCAAAGTAGATTTAACCCTTATATCTCCTAATAACTCATGCAATAACACAAATCTACAATAAATTGTAAATCTAGGAAATTCACAAGCTAAGTAAGGGTTAGAATTTTCAACTCTTCAACATGAAAGGGGAAAACATTTGATTATTGATGTTGAATTCAACAAAACCCCTAATATGCAGCAGTAAGAGTTAATGATCATGTAGCTGATCAGTGCCTTAACCATTGGGAAATTCAATGAATCAAACATACACATATATGGATACCTAATACCTATTCATACATTTAGATATATGATCTATATATTCACCTTGTAAATAGACATCTATGTTCAACCTAAATCTCATTCTTACTTGATATCCTCATCAATAAACTTACAACCCTATTGATTTCCCTGAAGCATTTACATAACTTCTTGAATTATTAGCAATAGTGAAACAACATACAACCTTAAGGGACTACAACTATGACCTAGGCTCCTTGTTCAAAGATCATAAAACATTGAATATTACTAAGAAAGGAGACAGTATTTAAAATAAAACTCAATCATCTGCTATTCTTTGTATTTATTCCCTTGAAATATATAGTCATATGCCTAAAATTAAAACATGGAAACACCTAAAAGATTTGAACTATCTATGTTCTATTCATTACAGTTATTCATACAAGAATAATTTGCTGAAGAATGGTATCTTAGATTTGAGAAAACTCAAGATTGGAACCAATCAGTTTCATAGTGAAAACTAGAACCCCTTCAATGGATGAAAGAAAGAAAGATATAGACTAGGATGAATTCCTAGATCTAATCTCAGAATGAAATGTGTCTAGTTGGAATTCCATCCCTTGCAACTGAATAACCTCCCTCTTCTTTCTACCCCTAATCTAATTTATGTTTTTATCATTATTCTGTAACTTATTTGAATATATCTCTACTGAAATGATGAATATTTTTGTGTCACCAAAAATTTGAACTACATCATGAAATGCTAATGAAATCCCCATTTAATTGGCTTAAAAGTGATCAAGTTCACCCCTAACTGCATTTTCACTATCTTTTACCCACATTCAGGTCATAACCATGCCAGAAATTAGTTTTGAACTTTGACACGAGAATATAGTTCCAAATTAGGAATCTAGGATAAAACCTCCTATAGCTCAAACAAACTACTTCTTGTGTGAAAAGAAACTCCAGAATTGGAAATTTCATCTTCTGCTAATTCCAATGATATATAATATGACTATATTTTCCTATTGGGAACCTCCACAATCTCAGTTTGAAAATCATACCCCCTCACATAAAACTTTGGTTTGCAACTCACTTTTACAAAAATTTAAAATATTCTAAAGTATAAAATTTATAATAAAAGAATTTTCAATTTAAAAAACTTATATGTGCACCCACTTTTTGAAAACACAAATGTGCCATCCAAGTCAACCAAGCTTTGACTAGCTACCTTGTGTTAGCATCCAATTGGCCAACCACTGCATAGTCAACATCAACTAGGTGTCACATGATGATCTCCAATTGGTCCACCAACTCACCAAAAAATTGCCACATCACCCTGGGTCAACACCTACATGTCACTGACACTCAACCATGCATTGGGACCCACTGCCATGTGGCACTTTCTTGCATTCCCACTTCACTTAACAATTGAGCACTTCCATGAAGCAGGGATGTATCAATCATCAAATCTCATGACGTGGTGAGATCTGAAGGCTCCATCTTAGGCCCTTGTTAGTTCATTCTACTTGTGCCACATCATCTCATTTGACACTTGCTGCCACTTGTCACTTTCCTGCATTCCCACTTTATTTAACTACCTTGTAACTTCTTAAAGTAGGAATGCACCTATCGTTGATCCAAACACATGTCATCATTTGGGTGCATCTTCATTTTTGGTGTGACATCATCATGTGTGCATATTTGTTCAAAATTAATCATGGATGACTTGCTAGCTATCCTTCATGTCTAGGTTGGCCATGAGTCCCACTTTGCACGAGCCTTGTATTCATAAAAGAGCTTGTCTTTTAAGACAAGTATATGGGTAATCTTATATTTAAATGCATAAGAGTTTCCCCACATTATCAATGTGGGATAAATATGGTTTCATGATTTTTTTCCCTATTCTATTCTTTCACTATCGCAGTGATCTTCCCTACCAACCCTCTCTTCACAAAATCTTATCACCACCTAATCAAAACCCAATTCTCCATCTCTATACAAGTGGAGGAGATCTTAAGCACCATTAGAGTGAAAGGGGCATTGAAAATGCTCCCTATCTCCATCACCAAACTTGTGAAATGAGAAGAAATGTGAAGAATCAGAGTCTATGTTTGCCTCTGCCACTACCTTTTCAATCACTTCATAGGCCTATGATTATCTCTTGCTTCAACTTTACATATGCTACTTTCCTCTTACCACAGAGTCGCTACCTTCGCATGGAGATTTCCTTCTTTTGTTTGTTGTGGCTTTGACTTTTGTTTTACCTTCATGTGAATATTCCATCACTTTTGTAATCTCAAAGATAATCTTCATGTGTGATGTGGCTTTGGAGGTGAGTTCTTTTCAAAATGTGGCTCATTCATGACTCCCACATCTTATTTGGTGGCTATCTCTATTAATACTCCTATGTGGGGCTCTTCAACTACAGTGCTTCCCTGTAGTGACATCTTCCTCATCACTAGTCTGAGCTTTGATGCCTTTGTTTTGTGGGTTGCCTCTCCTTTTCACTACCTCTATTTTTCTTTAGCTGTGGGTGCTCCCATGCATCTTTTAATGTTTGCAAATTAAGTTTCTAGATCTTGTGTAGTAGTGAAGCTACAAGTTTGTTAGTATTTGTTCAACTTTGTCCACTTCTTCCTTCCTTACATTGTGAATGAGATCATATGGACATAAGTTCAAGATTGAGGGCTTAGCTCAATCTTTCCATGTTAACTCTATTAACTTCCATTTGCATGGATTTCTCCTCTTTACACCTTCAAACTCATGGATTTCTCCCTAATCATTTCCATGTAGATGCTTGTTTCTATTTAAACTCCCTTATTTTATCTACAAGCATAACAACTCTTGAGCCAGGCCTTGTAAGATGTCGATGAGCATCAATGACAACTATGAGTAAATCATTGAGTTTAACTAAACTTCATGCACCTTCAACATGTTTCTATCTAACATCTCACTTCCATAAATAGGACTACCCTTTAAAGAAGAAAACCGCAAATTTAAAACATCAAGATGTCTTGAGTCCACATTGCTGTTGCCCACCATAATTTCTATACTTGTTATCTTCAGTCCCTTTGCCATTATACTTTTCTATGCAATATAGAGGCCCATATAAATGACCCAAAAATGAAATTGGAACCTTTAGAACAAATCCTAAAATGGCATAATCCAATACTAGGTAGAAGTAAAGATCTCTTCGATTGAAGAATATTAGAATTCAAACCATAGCCGAGAGTGAAAAACTTTGGGACAACTCATTAAGACTCTAGGCACTCCTTTCATTTATTAGAAATAATTTGTGCTATGAATACTTCAAAATAGCACTTGGTTTTGGATATCCCTACATGAACATTGTGATCATCATTGTAATCACCCTGATTGGACATTTTCAATTCCTCATTGTTACATTCATCTTTATGGAATTAGTTGGACCCTAAATGGGTCTGGCTCAAAAAATCTTCATTTTTGAACACCTGAATCCTCAAACTGGCCTAATGGTCATCAGATATTCATCGAGAATCATTCTACCATTTTTGATTCAATTTTTTAAACTGAAATCACTTCTTTCCACAAGTTGTTGACTTTGTGCTAGGAGGTCCTTTGACTGGCCTAAAAAACTGACCAAAAGACCTAATCAGGCTCTAAAAGTTGACACACTGATTCTTTATTCTACATACTCCTACCCTATCAAATATTGTCTCATGATGACATCGGGGTAAAAGGATATTGACCATTGAAGTTTCCCTTTTAGAACTGCTTGCACAAAAACATGTCAGAAAACCATAAAACACATTCAAATTTGGCTTTGGAAAACTGGGTAAACTAATACTTGGGGAAAAAAAAAAGGGCATAGGTTTTTTTTCATGAGGAGAGTATAAATCTAGGAATTTGGATCATGACAAATAACTGGGCATGAATGGAGAGTGGTCAATTTGGGCTGCTAAGAATTTGATGATTGGAAACAATGACAGAAAACATTTTTTGCAAATAGAATGGACCTTAGAAAGTGTGTAGAAAAATTCATCAAAACTTGAAAATTGACACTCTTAAAGTATTTTTAGAGTACAATATAGTGGTACAATCCATTTGATCTCACCTATCATGGATTTTGAGATATGACATCATGAATAAGGGTATTGATCAATTTGATCCTTTTACCACTAGTGAAACTTTGTAAATTGCATTTGGAATCATGTTTGAAAACTGATCAAATGGATTCATTATAAGCTCGAACTTAAAACATAACATGGCTCTAACCTCTAAAATGCAACACATAGGAATTTCATCATTTTGGTCAACTGGGTCAAAATTATAACAAGTCAAACAAGGCTTTCCAAAATTTAGAATGATTCATATCAGCATCATATTAATAAATGACCAACTTTGACAAATTCAAAACCGAGTCAAATGGACTCAAAATGACTCAAAATGTGAAACATAGGCTCTCTAGTATGGACACTGAACACTCCCAAAGCAATAGATCATGAAACATAACTAGGTGTGAGATATTCAATTGCGAACATAGCCTCCTGTCATTGTTTGGTACTTAAACAAAAATGTAGAATTGGAAATTACTCAAAAAAATACTTCACAAAATGGCTTGAAACAAAAGTTTAACTTCATGGAACACATAGATGCAATGCAAGCTACTAGAATCATTAAACGCCTCATATGATTCAAAAATACAACCAGATACATAGGCATCAAAAAGAATTTATAGGTCTTAAATTTCTCAATGGTACTACAAATTTTGAGCACCAATAGTAGTAACTATATTGATCTAGATATCAGTGTTGATATCTTGCTTCTCCATTCTCTCCTATTTTTTCTCTTTACTTAGACTATTA
The DNA here is from genome assembly GCA_028749045.1 of Cupressus sempervirens. Lineage (NCBI taxonomy): Eukaryota > Viridiplantae > Streptophyta > Pinopsida > Cupressales > Cupressaceae > Cupressus > Cupressus sempervirens. Next base: position 643,867,147 of record CM053792.1, read on the forward strand.
TCCTTAATAGCAAGGTCTTTACCCTCAATTTCATTACCAGTATCCTCCTCCATTTTCTCCTCACTAACATTCCTCTTTAGAAGGGAAGAGTGAACAATTTGTTTCTCTTCATCCTCCCTGAGGGATTCTGACCCAACATTCAAGTCAGTAATTCTATCCTTGCTACCCTCTACATTATCTTTACTAGTTGACACTCCTTTGCTCCTAGAATATCCATCTAGCTTAGAACTAAGTTCCCCCATTTCCATCTTGTAATCATTGTCAAAATTCGTAGATTCCATGATTTCCTCCATTTTTTCTTATTCCTTTCCTATTTGAAAACCTTTTTTATACCCTTTGCATCACTAGTTCCCTCCTCACTTTTAACTTTAATTCTGTTAGAATGAGGGTCATTGCCAAACACTTTCCTCTTCTCCAAAATTGGAGAGGGCTCAATGGCCTTGCTTTTATAGAAATTTACTCTACATAATATCTTTCATGAAGCATAGGAAAGGAATCTTGCTTCCTGTGAGTATAGAGGCTTTGAAATAGAGAATATTTTAGGTAAAATGGAAAGGAGATCTTATCTTTATGCCTAAAATGATTTAGGAAAATAAAGTAAAATTTATGGACTCTCTTTTCCCTATCATCAAGAATAAAATACTCATAGATACATAATAATATGTCCCTCTAGATTACCTTAATACTAGTCTACTTACTAAATTTTATCCCTTCCATGGGAAGCCCCATAGGTCAGAAATGAATTCTTCAGTCAAGTTCACTATGACTCCATGCAAAGTGACCGTTTGTTTGAACCAATTTTTGAAGAAGATCTTTGTAATGTGAGTTTTATACCCATGGAGTCTCTGAATGTAAGTCATTACTTTCCCCTTCTTTAGAATCTCCCACATAGAAGCATTTGCCTTCCATTCCCTTCAATTTCTTGGTTCTTGCTTTCTAGGTTCCCCTCCCATCTTAAAATCTTGTTTTCCCCTCAAATTCACCTTATAAATGGAAACCATTAAAAAGAGTAAAGTTTTTATGATTCTTGAGGAGATAATAACCTTACATACATTGCAAGTGCAAGTCATAATGACACCGAAGTACTTCCTAGGGAAACTCGTACTATCCTCCATGAACCTATCACTCCCCTTAATAAATTTTCCAATCTTAGGAAATATTTCCTTCTCTAGCTTGTGCCTTTCCATAATTAGCTATTGCCATTAGCTCCACTTCCTTTCATATGTCATTTTTCCACCTCAACTTACTTTCCCTATCGACGACTTGGTTGGAAATCCAATCAGCAACTAAATTACCCTCCCAAAAAAAATGAGAAAACAAAACATTATCAAATTTATTAATAAGGTCTTCAATTTCCATTATACTCCCCTCAATAGTCCAAGTAACCCAGGTCTTGTTAATAGGAATATTAATAATGTTGAGAGAATCTCCTTTTGACCAAACATTTAGATGACCAGAATCCACTGCCAACCTCATAGTATATAAAGTAGCCATAGCCTATGCTTTATGGAAAGCAGATATCCCTATAGGAATGGTAATATCATCAACAATTATACTAGTATGGTCCCTTAAAGCACTTGTGTAACTAGCTTTACTAGGATTACCTTTAGCAGTACCATCAAAATTACCTTTAATCCAACCCATAGGCAAAGAATCCCATTAAACATTCTATCTTTGATCATAAATTTTGGTTTTATAGCCTTTAGTCTTCATATGATAATTAATTTTGATTTCATCACTCGAATTTCTATGAGATTTGAAGTTTTCCTTGATAGCTCTGATAATATTGTGACTAAGAATCCACTCAGAAGATTTTTTGTCTCTAAAAATTATATTATTTCTTTCTTTCCATATTCCCCACCAGAGATGGGGTAGAGAAATTTTCTATAGAAAACCGATATTAGCATCCTTAGAAGGATAGGTCCAACTCTAGAAACTTTGATCAATATTATTATGTTGTACCCAATCTAAGTTCCAATAGAAAAGGATATAACTCCAAACTTTCTAATTGAACCTACAATTTAATAAAAGGTGATTCCTATCTTTAGATTCTATTTTGCATAGACAACATCTATTGACCACATAAACCCCTCTTTTTTGGAGATTTTCCAAAGTTAAGATTTTTTTTGAAGCAAGATCCAATTTTTTTTTTAAATTTTAGTAGTAAGACCTTTAATCCAAGCTTTAATCCTCCAAACCATTTTATCTTCAATATGAGGATAAAGGCTAAAAGCATTCAAAATTAACTAGATACTAGTAAAAACACATATTACTTTTATCAAGATTAACCCATTCACTATGAATCTAATAATTCTCAACTAATATACCAAAACTTTGTTTAAATCTATCAACAAGTGTTCTATCCTCAAAATCCTTAATCAAAGGATGATCTAGAAGCCACACATCATCCCAAAACCTAATCTCATGCCAATTTCCCACTTTCCAAATGCATCCCTTGATTAAAATATGTTTGGCTCCTTGAATAGCACCCTAAATAGTAGAAGGAGACTAGACATTTAGATAAGATAGAAAATTAGGCAAAGGAGTAGCAAAGAGGTATTTATGTTTCCAAATAGAACTCCACTCCTTATTGTCATGATAAACTCTCCAAACCTTCTTAGCAAGTAAAGCTTTATTCATACTCCTAACAAACCTAATGCCCAATCCACCATCTAATTAAGGCTTAAAAATTTTCTCCCAAACAATTAAAGCCATTCTCTTATTCTGCTCATATCTAGACCAAAGGAAATTCCTTTGGATTTTGTCAATAGTATCAACATATTTAGTTGGAATCCTAAAGAGACTCAAATAATAAGTAGGGATACTTTGGAGAAAAGCCTTAAGAAGAGTTAATTTACCAACTTGACTCATAAAATTACCTTTCCATCCTACTAATTTCTTGTTGGATTTCTTAACAAGATCATCCCACAAAGAATCTAGTGGATTAGGTCCCAAAGGGAGACCTAGGTAAATACAAGGAAAAGAACCTATAGAACAACCAAGGATATTAGCAATCTTACCCTCTTTAGAAATAGGAGTATTAATAAAATATAAAGTTCTCTTATTCCAATTAATCAGTTAAGTAGAAGAAAAAGAATAGAGATTAAGGGCCTTTTTGAGATTCCTTGCCTCCCTTACCTCATCTTTACCTAAAAAAATAGTATCGTCAACAAATTATTCATGAAAAAAAAATAAGAAGATGAGAAGAAGGTCTAAAGCCTTTACTTTCCCCTAAAGAGACCAATTTCCCAGTATATCTACCCAAATAATCAACCCTAGTAGTGAAGATGATTAGCAATAAAGGATCTCCCTATCTCAACTCCCTTGTTAGTTTAAAGAAGACAAAAAAACACTCATTAACCAAAACAACTGTAGTAGTAGAGATCATTTGCAGAATAAGCTTACACACATTGACACTAAAGCCAAAATATAATAGGATCAGTGGAAGAATGATATTTGTTCAAAAAATCTGAAGGTACTTTCTTTCCCCAAATTATTATTGTCCATAGTTTTTTTTTTGTCAAAAAGGGATGAAGGCATTTGGAAAAATCCCTAGATAGGTATTAGATGACTCAATCCCATTCTTGTTTTATAGACCTAGAGGGATTTTATGAATTATTTAGAGAAAGAAAAAAGGCCAAAGCCTAGAAGCACCTTGTATATTTTCCTAAAGATATAGTTAGGAATAAGTTTTCATTGCAAGAATAGGAAGTTATAAAAGAAAACTGGATGGTATATAGAAAGGTTCTTGATTTAATAAATGCTTTTGAGCCTAATTATGATCCACTTGTTGGTAGAAAAAATTGAGGTGCAAAAATAGATATGTTGATGGATTATTTTTTTGGGTTCATGCAAACTTTGAATGAGAAGAAGGACATTTTGACCCAAACATATCCAGGAAAAGCCACTGAGGTGGAAAATAGATTAGATAATAGATTACCTATAAACCTAGGCTAGTATACATTACAAAGAAAGGCTAGGTATACGGTGGAAAAGAGTATATAGTTTGTACCTCTTTACAAAAGAAAAAAATTTGAAAGCTTACTTGCTATATCTACTCACAAGAAACAAAAATTGGAGCAAGAATCTTATTCTAGGGTTGAAGGGTATTCTCCTACACAAACTCCTCTTAGAATAGATGATGAATTATCTCTAAGAGAATAATTTTTAAAAATGGGAGGAGAAAAAATTATTATAACTTCTACAAATATAGAAGAGGGAATTCCCAAGGAATCCCCTATGCCAACATTAGCCCTCACTATGGGAAACTTTACAGGAAAAGAAATTGATCTTGTAATTAAAGAAGCATCTAAGAAAGGCTTAGATAATTAAAGTTTTTTTAAAATCAAAGCCATTTACTTAGTTCTTATCTAGAAGAAATATTGAAAATTTTAAGGCCAAATGTAAAGTGATTAAAACATAACAACCTAGGGAATAGGACTCTAAAATTGAGGAAGAGGCTTAGGCTAGTCTCATGGATGAGTTTGCATAAATAAACCCTAAAGGGGGGAGATAGTTGCTAAAGGATTCAATAATCTTGATATTACTTGAATGGGATATTGCAAATGCTATGAATTTTAACACTATAAGGAAAGAAAAAGACACTCAGTTCAAAACTATGGAAGAAGTCTTATAGGCCAATAAGGGGTTGAAATATAGTGATGACCATTGAGCCTTAGTAATATGATCTATTGAAAAAAATAATAAGATAGAGATGTGATGGGGATACAACCCAAGCATAGAATGGACACAACAGGAAAGGGAAACTTTTATTAACTGTAAAAATATGCTAGTACACTTAGTGAAGAGAAACAAACTCCAAAACATGCCCTATGGGCTTACAATAGCATAAATCTGGAGATAAATTCTTCTCCCAGTACCTTCACTCAAACTCCACTCCGAACTGCCTTTTACAATGCCAAAAATGTTCTTAAATAGACCTCGGAGGGTTAAGGATTAGGAATACATTCTAGAAAGTGCTAGTTGGCATCCACCGACCAAATAGAAGGCTCTAGAAGTTGCATTGTAAGTCAGCACAAAATTAGAAGAATCCAAAAATGGTAACCAAACTTCTGGGAGGCATAACTTTTGAACCATAGCTCTGATTGACAAACTGTTTACATTTTCGAAAAGCTCTCAAAGCGCTCTATAGCCCTATGGAAAAGTTTTGCTTGTCCCCAATTTTTGGCCCTGTTCAAGGTCATTTAATGCCCCTAACTTGACTTTGAAGCATTCTTAGGAGGTCTCCAAAAACCAAAAAATTGTGATAACTTTCAAATCGTGGGGCCTTTTTACCTAATTCTTTTTCTAGAATGCTCTAAATTACAATTACATTCATCCGACCAATTTACACCTTCTAGTTCACCAAAATGATGGCTCAATTATGTACCCCTATTTTTTTGGCATTTACACGTATCCCAAGGTGTTCAAATACTCTATCCTAGAACACTAATAGTGGAACTGTGAGAGTTGGAACCTTTATTTGACCCAAATGGGTATCAAAAAATGAAAACACATGAAACAGAAACTAAGTCTAAGTACATTTTTTGGTTGACACGGGATTGCCCTTATACCTTTGGATGCTTGTGCATCAAGATGCAAGAGTCTCAGATATTGAACATACTAGAAGCCTCGTGGTTTCCAAAGAAGATGAGGTGGATAGTGACAGAGTTGCCAGAATGACCAAGGAAATGGAAGATTTTGGAGTGGCAATTTCTTCAAAAGACAAGAATTTTTTTTGGAGTTAAATGATAGATTTGAAAAGTTGTTAGAGGCATATGAGGAAAGAGGGAGTATAATACACTAGCTAGAGAAAAAATTAGAAAAGAGGAAAATAGGAGAAGAATCCAACTAGCTAAGAATCACACTTATCCTCCTCATCCTCCAATTGAATCTTTCAAATCAACTCCCCTTATAGAAATCTCAGATACCCCATTGGGGCCCCAAACATATATAGCTAAAGAGTTTGAGGAAGAAAAAAGATAATTATGGACCCTACATGTGGAATTAGATATTTAATATGAAGATAGTTTGAGAGATACAATTATGTATGAAGTGGTTAGAACTAATTGGCTTGTTTTCTATGAACAATTGTCCAAATTGACGAGTATATGGAACAAGCTAAAAAATAATGATGCCATCTTAAAGCCAATTGTTAAAAAGTAAAATATTAGGGATTGTGATATCACTATTCTATGTTTCTTAGTCATTAGTCTATTTATAAACACATAGAAAAAACATATGAAAAAGACTAATGACCTCTCTAATTTTCATAATAAGAGAGTTACACTATAGAGGAGAATCATAAATTATTTCTCAAAATATCTTGGTGAGAATTTTGAGCTTTTCCAACTATGGATGAAATAAAGGATAAAGAAGAATGGGAAAAAGAATTGGATGATTTGATATGTGTTAGAATCAATAAGGTCATAAGTGAAAAAGGCCATATATGGTTTGCTAAAATAGTTGAAACAATTGCAAAGGTGTAGATATTTTTTAATTCTTTTACAAGGGATTTTGATGAGATTGAAAAGTTAAGAGAGGAAATCCTTAAGAAACAACAATTTTTTTAAAATTTCAACTGGCTAGATGATACACTTTTTAACAAGTGGATGGAAAATCTTGTTCAAATTATTCAATTGTTGTCTGAGGAAAGTGATGAAGATGAGATGGATCAAAATGAACTACAAATCATAGATTCACTAGACAAAGGAAAGGATGTCATCTAGTTGCAATGACAAAGGTAGTTAAACAAACTGATGACTTGGCATTTAAAGAATCAAGTGTAATTGTTGGCTTGTTAGTTCATGAGGACCTAGATGGAGAACCATGAGTTATAATTAGTTTTCAAATAATAGAACATGGTCCACCATAGGTAAATCAAATGGCCACACAGTCCAAGGAATCGCAATTACACCTAGGCCAATCATCAAGTGAAAATCCTCAACAATAAGAAGTCATAGTAGAAGTGGTCCCATAATAGGATGACACATGATGTAGAAATTCTATTGCATATATTTTTGTCTTATTATGACATTAACCTTTTATTTGTAATATCTTTCTATCTTAATGACAAATATCATTATTCTCTAGGCCTGAAGCTTGTTGCATCTCATGCTATATAAATGAGATCCCAAGGCTAAACAAATGGTCTAAACTCTTATGTAATTTTAGTATTATGCTAGGCTTACATTCAGTCCAATTTTGTTGATGTTCATTTTGTGATTTATTTTTCTCTACAAACATGAGAATACATTAACATTGAAGGATCATGCTGTCTTTTCTAGGATTTTTTTGAGTTTGACATCAATGTTATTTGTTTTTATTTGAAAAATAATACAAAGGAGAGTTACATCCATATTTATTCGCTCTAAATTTTTTCTCCATTGTTATTAGCTAGTTGTCTTGAGATTGTATGAGCAAGGCTTATTCAATTTAATTCAACTAGGATAGTTTGTATATCAGTTTGTTATTGCTTTTAATTCAAGGAATTAAGTAAATTCTTTAGTAAGGTGATAGGATTTCCTGTTACAAGAAGGATATGCAAAAGAATGAGGTTTAGGGTAAATTGCTAATAATATTGATTGTAATGCAATCAATTAGGTCAAAATAACTAGGTAGACTCTGAATGCCAATGGATGAGACATTGATCATTTATTTTATTTTCATATGAAGAGATCATAGGGTTGGATCAAGCAAATTTTCAAAAATCAAATCAATTTTACTTTAATGTATGAAGAATTTAATAGTTGATTAACACTTGTTTGTATTTAATCTTTGTATGTTTTAGTAAGTTGTTGTAACTTAGAATTATTGGTAAATCAGAAAAGAATTGTGACCAAATATCTACTTTAGGGGATAATTATTATAAAATAATATTAGTGAGAAAAATGAAGAGTGAAGATTATATCAAGAGCCCTTTTATCCGTCAGATGCACCCACCTTGGTTTTGAAGAACCTAAAGATTAGAAAATCCTTGTGATTTTGTTAAAGTTCGGTCTAGATTTGAAGATTTCTTTGTTGAGCATAGGACATAGCGAACCCTTAGACTAAGTTTCCCTTCATTATCTTGGTATCAATTGTTTTGTTGCTTGGTAGTTTTGAAACACCAACAAGATGTTAAATTAACTTTCTTGAATGGAGAAGTTGAAGAAGAGGTATATATTAAAAGTAGACTGAAGGCTTCCCTCTGACACAAGACAAAGTTTTGGTATGTAGAATTAAGAAATATCTATATGGACTAAAGCAAGCACCTAGAACCTAGTAGATAAGGTTGGATAGCTATTTGGAAAAGCTTGGATTTTCTAAAGGTATGATAGATAGTAACTTGTATTTGAAATAAATTGAGAATGACTTGCTAATAAAAGTAATATTTGTTGACAATATCATTTTTGGAGGTAACGATGAAGCAAGTGACAACTTTGCTAAAAAGATAAAGAATGAGTTTGAAATGAGTATGATAGGAGAAATTAAATTTTTCTTAGGGTTGTACATTAAGCAAGATAGTGATAGTATTTTTATTTCACAAGCTAAGTACTTGAAATATTTTTTGAAGAGGTTTGGATTGGAAATTTGTAAGCCTGTTGGTACACCTATGATAACTACTCACAGTTTTCTATCAAGGATGAGACACCTACAATTGAGTAGCAAGCAATTGTAATCAAGTGATGTGGATGAAGTAGATACTGAAGGATATTAGGATAGAGTTTATAGAGCTTGTTATCATATACTGTGATAACACAAGGGTATGTGCAAGATCATGGTGTGCCAAAAAGTGGTGATATGAAAAATATGTAGTCTTGAAATGCCTCAAATCATTTCAAAATCTATTCCAGCTATTTTTCGAACCCATCTTGATAAAAAAAAAACAATTAATACCTTGATAATGTAGATACTATATCTTTTGATACCAACCCTATATAGTCAAGTTTAAAAATGTTACAAAATTATTTTGTGCCCATTCTTGTATCTTTTTTACTTCAAACATGTAATTGACGACATTTTTTCATCAAAATTTGATGAAATGAAAAGGGCTTCTTAAGAATGTTCTTAAATTTTCATAAATGTGAGGTTTTCCAAAGTATGAGTTCAATAAGTAACTGTTACTTATTTTTCTAATGGAGTTATGTATAAAGTGTTGATTGACACACTGCTTGAAAAATAACTATAACTTTCAAATGGTACAACATTTTTGAAATCCAAAAGATGCATGACATTCTATGGTTTTATTATAAGGAATAAAAGATAAAAGATAAATTTTATAGAGTTTTGAATTAGTTAAGGTGGTTAGACACTAGAGTTTTTTTAATTCCAAAAATACTTAAGTAAAAAATTAATAATTAATTATGTATTTAGAATACAAATACAAAAAAATATGTCTCACATCTAGTCATGAGTCTACTTCTTTTGTCTACAATATTATTAAAAAATATTATCATTTGATTTTGCTTAAGGTGTTCAAACATATGTCTACTTCTTAGTTTTGTCCTAAAAGTTATGTACTATTGCATTAAAATTCAAAGTTTTGACAAATCAATTTTTTTTTTTTTAGATAGGGCCTAGTAGTTTAGAAACTAAATTTAATTTCTTAGAGATTTAGTTCTCTCAACTTTTTGATATAAAGTTTTTCACAAGTGGAAAATTGCACATCAAACTAACATAACCTTGATTTGCTGGCTTTTTATTGTCTCTTAAGAGCATAGTTTGGTTGACCATAATCCTACACATACCCACAAGTATAGTAAGTATATCTAAGAATCTCATATTGCATTCTAAAATGAAGCATACATCTATAAAGTATCATGTCTTAAGAGAGAAGATAGTAGAAAAGGAGATTATATTGGAATATGTGAGTGCTAAAGATCAAATTATAGATATCTTTACAAAGCCCTTACCTAAAGATACATTTGAGTACTGAAGAGGTATAATTGGGGTTATACCCCTGCCTACTTCTAGGTACATGATGTAGGAAGTGCATCAATCTAGTGGTATAGTGTACTATTGTTAGACTGGACTGAATGTTGATGCTTCTTGTATGGGGGAGTATCTATCTTGAGCTGAGGCATTGAGGACTATTGGTATTTTGTCATGAACAATGCCTTTGGACACTTGAGTCAGTTATAGGCTTGGAGAAAAAAAATAACATAATGAGGCTTTTGTCATTGATTTAAATGGGGGAGAATATGCATGAAAAACATCTCCTATGTATGTATGACTAGAAGAGTGCATGAGAAATCTCTATTTTATTAGTGAAATTTAGAAAAATTCATGTAAAGAAGAAGGAGGAATACATGTAATGGGGAGATATGAAACATAAAGAATTATGATGTATTGTGAGTTATTTAGTGTGAAAATTTTTTGCTAATCCTAACAATGAAGACGAACAAAGTAGTGTCCCTAATTGATGAAGAGGATTTAAAAAGATGAGAATGCCAACAACAACAATAGAGTACTGCTTGGTATTTTTGGAACTTAGATAATTTTTATCTATGTTGAAATCAATACCAAAGGGGGAGATTGTTAACATGAATACTAATGATAATACTCTAGAGGAGTATCCTAAGCATTAGGGAGTATTGATATGTTGCATTCATGACCATGTTTGTCATTGATGTCAACATAGCAGTTTGTTTGTAAAGACTGGTAGAGTGACAAACATAGATCTTAGTTGTACAAACAAGGTTTTGATTGTGTGGTGATGGTCATTTATGGATAGGTTTGGTAAATTTTCCTAATGTGGAGGTTTAATGTGCAACATGTAAGTCAAAGACATATAGAAGTTGTACGGGATTTATAAAGAGTAGTACAAAGACAGAGTACCTAAGAAGCAGTTTCTAATGTTTGCATTATATCTTTTGGTAGTGATATAATGTGTTGATGTGGGTTCAACCAATGACTAACGATAGTCTAATGATGAGGTCAACAAATGCACAAGCTCTAGTGTCACACATGTGAGAATTTGTATAGACTGTGAGCTCACAGTACTATTGTAATTGTAAATTAATTAATTATATTATTATAATTAATTGGGAAATCCTCAAGGTCAACTCAAGGAATTATTTTTTAGATATGATATAAAGGAAAGATGTTTTCCTTATTATGAGTAGGTTATGAAAGTAGTGATCATTATATGAAGGGAAAAGTGCAAAAAGGAGTAGAGTATTTGTAGACACCTAAATCTAATTACACCACCTCGGTAATCCTATTTAGCTATCTCTAAAGGCATCATTAATTAAATTCCTATTTAATTAATCCTTTGCCATCCCCTAGCTGATTAATTTAATTAATCATCTATAGTCCTAATTGATAAATCAAATAACCTATTATTTATCAATTAATCATATTCTCCTATCTAATTTCAAATCTCAAATTTATTAAAATCACTTTAATAAATAAAACCCTTAAATCTAATAACCCCTAAACTATCCTAAATCCTCTATTTAGCCTAATCCACCCCATCCACCCATACTAACCTAGCTTAGCCACTAACTCACCCACCCTCATGAATGCCATCCACTTGCATCCCTCTAACATCCTTAATCTAATCTTAACCCAAGCCTAATCCCCCCCTAACCTTGTCACATTCCCTAAGTGAGCTTAAGACTTTCCTCAACCAAACCAAAGTCTCCTCTCTCAAAATATCCCAACCACAAAGCCTTCAATGCTCTTACATCCTCATTCATGACTCTTACATACCCAACCACCCTCATCAAGCCTTTGACCAACCCTTATCCTATCCTCTCACACCCATCCTCCTTGTGACAAGTGGCACTCCCTAATTTGTGCTAAACAAGCCCAATCCATGTGCTCCCCTTTGAGTGCATCCTAGCCCTCCCTCACCATCTTGCCATCCTTGCATCTTAGCCCTCCATCCCTCAAGCCTCTTGCTTATAAATTGGATCCCCTCCCAAGCCATTTCATCACAAATCCTTAAGCTAAAGTTACCATGCCCTTTTGAAATCACAATCCATCAAGTAAACTCATAATGCCATTTTGAGAAGCCAAATCCATATCAAAGCCATCATCCACACCAAAAATTCCAAATCCATTGAAGCTATTTTGAAACTTGAGCATATACCCCAAATCTACGTAATAGACTCATCCCTAAATCAAGTGACCATCCTCATTGGGAGAGCCATTCCATGGCTCATATTCTCATTTGAGGGTTTCACTTTGTCTATCTCATATGTTATGATTTTTATGCTAGTTAATAGTTTTGTTTTTGAATAGATTAGTATTACTTGCTATCATATTTTCTCATATACATTTTGGCATGCTTGGTGGGACCCCGCATTTGGGTCAATCTAATCATTTTTTTTTGTTTTTTTTGATAAACTAACAAAACTAACATTGTTTTCTTGCAATTTTTTGTGTTAGGTTTGCTGATTTTGTTGCAGGTACGCAGGTCACTTTTGGGAAAATGCGCTCCCAGCCATCTCATCGCTTTTCACTTTAGAAGACTTCAAAACTAGCAATTTTTGCACCCCAGCATCCCCAGGAATGTGACCTCGTGACTGCAAGAATGTGCATCTATGATAGCAAGTTCGTTAGTCATCACAAATCAGCCTTTGCCACGTATCCTGCACTTAGCTCTGCATCCTCGCTGACTAATCCTTCAGCGAGATCGTCCTTGCCACTTGCAAGAACGTACCTGAGAGTAGCGAGATTTTCATTCCTGCTTGTGGGAATGTGAACTATATTCTTTTCATTTGTAATTGTTAATTTTCCTGTGAAACTGTCATTCTCGCGTTGCAGGAACATTGTAAAAAACACAAACCAGTGAGATCGCTCTGTTCAAAATGAGCTCCCTAGTTTTTTAAAAAAGTTTTCACCAATTTTTCATGGCATTCCCACACCTTGGGATGCTTATAGGACCACATCCCCACAAAATCAAACTCCAACAGGATCGCAAACCTGTTTGCGGGAACGCTTGTACCCTCACGGGAACACTTTCTGTGTCTTAGAGTCACATTCTGTCATTATTTTTTGTCTTTACAAATCAGAAAAATGAACTTGTATGCCTAAAAAACCTCACATATCAAATACTTCTCTTTGGTGCTCTGAAACTAATAAAAAATTCTATCTTTTGCAATCAAATTTAGGAAAAGTCAATTTTTGAACACTTAGGAAATTTGTTAAGTTAACATGAATCAACAAAAATCAAATTTAAGTAATTTTCATTTGGACTCACCATTTTTCTAACTGCCCATCATTCTAACCATTGGTTGCAATATCAATGCCATATATGGGGATGGGTCCACTTGAAAAAGGTGTTAAGTGTTCCAATCTGATTCTACTTAATTAATTTTTTTAGGATTTATCTTAACTTATAAGATTTCGTGAATGTCCACAAATCTAGATTAGATCGATCACACTTCAAGTTTGGATTTTAAAATTGAACAAAAATTAGTTGACGTGGAGGGCCTCCGGGAATGCGCTTGAAATTGAGCTCTACACACATCTTTTTTTTGGGCTTAAAACAAACTCACGCTCAATCTTGAATGCCATAAAGAAAATAAATCGATACTTGACATGGAGGGCCTCCGGGCGCGCAAGTTTACCTTTTGTTGACCCTAAATCTTCTTGGTGTATTCATTCTTCGATCACTTCTCTTTTGTCGGCGCATTTCAAATTGGAATTGAACCTTTGCATCTTAATCACATGTGTTTTCAAAAGGTCTAGATCAGAAAACTTAAGTGTCAGTTGGAAAAGAACTCTGTCTTTTAGCCCAAGATCATCCAATTCTTCTCTCCCCTTGTCATCTTTCGAGGCCATCTTGGTGCATAATATTAGGATCCAAAATCTTGTTTAAGTTTTAGGAGGCCTGCTCGGGGATTTCATCACCCCTTGGGATGACCTCAACTCTAGCATTTCGGAAGAGTATAAAGATCGAGAGGTGAATCCAAGGACACCTCTCTTGGGATCAAAATTCTATCACTTGGGCCAAGCCTCAAGGAACTTTATACCCTTGAGAAGTGAAAGAGGAGAAGTGGGTTACCGCTCCTCTCAGCTGTGTGACATCTTTTTGGTTTCATCTACAAATTTGGGCCTCACGTACCTTGGGTATATTGAGGACTCCCTAGCTAAACCAACTGTCAGCCTTGTAGAAAACTATCTAGAATGTTAATGTGTTTGAAGTGACTGATTGAAACATCTATAAAACATACACACTCCTTGGTGCAAGTATCACACTCTGGGAATCAAAAATTCTATTTGGTTGTTCTTATCTATTGCTTGATCTTTTACTTTTTGAATGAATGTTTGCCAAGTGTGGTCAATCCTAGCATAGGGCATACTTAGCGTAGTCACTGCCTCTAGAGAACCCCACAGTTGTGAGTTTTAGTCCTCAGAAATTTCTCATGTCAAGCCATCCCAAGACTAAGTTTAAGAAGGCTAAGCTTCCTCAAATACTAGCCTACAAGGAAATCAAAGCAGAGCATAAGAAGCATAACCCCAACCCCAGGATTGCCAAATTGGATCAAATTGAGAAAGACAGAGCTAAAGTAGAATTGCAAATAGAATGTGACTACAAAATCCAAAACCTAACCCTTTGACGTGTTGTTAATATGAGCCTTATTGACAACTCTACTATTACTCATTTTGATTAGGTCCTTCCTTTTTCCACACACACTTACACACTTGTAGGTTTAGTCTCTCATCTAGGAATTGTACTATCCCATCTAAGCATTTGAAGTCAGACCATCTCCTCTCATCTTAGGTTGTTGAAGAAGAATCCTCCACCTACATTGTTAAAATCTTAGCATTTTTTCCTCACTCATTTAGAAACATTTTTTCATCACATCTCTCATCATCTTGAGCATCCTTGAAACACAACACTTTGCTAGGAATAGGTTGCTTTTGGTGTTCCACATCACCTTGAGCCAAAGGTTAGGGTCGCACCTTTTGCATCACCATCACATTTCTTGCATTCATATTTTACCAACACACAAGCTTTTTGCACTTAGCACCATATCATTTGGACACCCTTAGTATCATCCCTCGCTGCATTTAGGATAAGCATCCTTCCATGCCACCCACCACACATTTTGGTAGGCACACATGGAAAAAAGACATGAATCCTAGTCATAGTGGTAACACATCTCGAGCTCAATTGTACTCTGTGGTATCCATGACACCATCAGACCCACCACCACAAATCCCAAAAGAACCAGGATCATCCATAGATATTGAGGCTTTCATGAACCAACTTGGTCATGCTACTATTGTAAATGCCATCATAGATTGCAACAAGGAAACCATCATGGAAAATTTCTTACGAGACAATATTGGTGTCTTTGAGTTTGGACATCCACCACCTATCAACATAACAGATTCTACTCACCCATTGTTTGGATGGCAATCACCTCAGGTAGAACCAGCAGACCCAAATATCCCCTCGACCTAGGTGTCGGTTCCCATTCCACAGGAACACTCATCCCACTCTCACTCAACCTTTAGTGCATACTACATCTCAACCAACCTCAAGTATACCATTTGCATCTGCCTCCACCACCCATTTTCTCGCTCCATCGAATCCTCCATTTGTATCTAGCAGCACTACCTTTTCGTTTCCACCCCATATCACATCTAGTCCATTTGCCACTCAAATACCACCATTAGGGTCCAATACCTCATCCTCCATCCCACCAAATATTACTATCAACCTCTTTGTAATTAGCCAAAGCTCTTTAGTCGCTTTTCCTTTGGGACCTTGGAATTTTGCTGCGACAAAGGCACCTATCATTAGTCTTCCCCCTAGCACTATAGTCGCATTCACACCTTCTACACTATCATCCACTGCTTCACATAGCTATTCACTCCCACCCCTCACCAAATATTTCTCCATGCCACCTTTAGGAAATAGCCCAAATCCACTGCCACTACAGTTCTCTATAGTAAACCCTTTGCCACATATTAATTACCTTGTCCCTACTCCAAATTAGTCCTACTCTTAGGCAAGTGCACAACCCACATATATTGGGCATGGTATATATTCCTAGAGCATGGCACAAGCATCATCTCCATTACAACCATTTTAGCCACAACCTTCACACTAGTAGTATGCCCAAGCACCCACACAGAACTACCTCATAGGGTAGCAGCCTCATAGTTACTTGCCACACCCACCTCAATAGATGCGACAATATGCACAACCCACATTCTAGAAACCCATGGCACCCACTCCACCGGGGGCACTTGGATCAGGGGCACCCACTCCTCCACCTATAAAATTTGAATGGGAAGAAATGAAAAATGCTCTCAAAGCCCTCAAAGATGGGACAAATGCCAAGACTTTCAAATTTGAAAATGATTGCCCATATCCTTTTGATAAGACTATCATGTTGACTCCATTTCCTAAACATTTCGAGATCCCCAAGTTTGAAAAATTTAGGGGGAACAGTGATCCAATCACACATGTTAAGGAATTCTATATGCATTCTTAGGAGGTAGCTTATAGTGATGTGTTCCCTATTCGGCTCTTTCCCAAAAGCCTAGTAGGACCAACCTTGGAGTGGTTCTGTCGTATCCCTCAAGGTACTATTAAAACTTTTGTAGATTTTTCTGAGGCATTTGTTGCTCAGTATACCCATCTCGTTGAGACTAAATTATCTATAGTGGACCTTTTCCACACCAAAAAAAAAGGAGGGGAAAGCCTTATAGAGTATTTATAATGCTGGCAGATGCTCACAATAAGGATCTCTTGCACCATCCCTGAGTGCCATCTTGTCAAGATGTTCATAAACAATGCACACCCTAGCCTCACTCATCACATGGTTATGAACTGTTTGCAAACATACAAGGACATCAAAGAAAAAGGAATGGGCCTCGAGCAAGGTCTCATCAAGGATGGTGTCACCCGATTGTACAAGGAAAACACCCAGGACCGTGGTCCAAGTAATGACAAAAGTTGATATTGGAACAAAAACAAGAATACAGTAAAAGATGGTGCCATTGACACTCGACAGGTCCATATTGTTGGGGTGGCTACCAATGTTCCCACCATATTTTTCCAACAAAAAACTTATCAACAACAACCTCCTATGTATCACCAACCACTCGTGCAAACTCATCAGCAAATATAGGTTCCTCATAATCAAACTAATGCTATCACATTGGTGGCAGGTAGTAAACCCCATGTTCAAAGGCAACCATTAACATACACCCCATTGGGGGAACCTCTTGATACAATCTTCAAAAAATTGGCCAAAGACAACCTTGTTTGATATCCACAAATGCAACCCTTGGAACCCAATCAATCTAGATCATCTTGGTACAAAGATAACAAATATTGCAAATTCCATCATGTCAAAGGGCACACTACCCTTAAATGCATGTAGTTCAAGGATTATGTACAGGACCTCATTGACCAAAAAGAGATCACGGTGGGGGCACAACCCTCACCTAATGCAGGATTAATGATGTATCAAAATGCTTTCCCTCCTCATAACACCAACCCAAGAAAGGCACCTGCAAACCCTCCTGTCAACAAACCTAACCATGCTCTGGGTAAACAAGGTGACAATTGAGACACATCTTAGAATTATACCTTAGCGTATTTAGACTATGGTAGCTTAATTGGTTGCATATCCCAAGTTGAACCATCCTTCAATGTCATCAATATCAAAGGCCCAAACACTCAGTGTGTAGTTGCTACCCATCGGACATGACTCAATATAGTTGGTCCATCTATATCCACACAAATCAAACCACCATTAGCATGACCACCTCCATCTTGAGCATCTCCATCAGAATCACCTTCACTAGGGCTAGAGTATAACATCTAGGAACACCTTAGAAACATGCCGGCCCAGATCTCCATCTTGGATCTCTTACGAACAAGCCCACTTTATCAAGAGATCCTCGACAGTACTCTATGTGAGTGATGCATCCCTTCCAACATAAATGCCATTGAGTTTTGCAACTTGGTTGGCCATCTTTCAGCCTCCTGTGCCTTATCTTTCAGAACCATTGATATCCTAGCAGTTGAACCCAATCACATCTTCCCACTCCGCATAGCTATCATGGTTTCTAACTTTGTAGTTAAGCATGTCATGATAGATAATGGATTATCTCTCAACCTATGCAATCTAAAGTTCATCAAGCAGGTAGGATATACTAAAGCAGATATCATCAATGAGATGATCACCATCAAGGCATATGAAAATTTGGAGCATACTATTGAAGGAACCATTTTGCTCCCTATTAGGGTTGGCCCAGTCACTCAAGAAACACTTGGTCATGTAGTTGATCTTAATCTTCCATATAACATCCTCCTCAGTTGTCCATGGATTCATGCCATGAAGGCCATTCCATCCACATATCATCAGTGCATCAAATTTCTGCATATTGGCACTGAGATAACCATCCACACAGACCCTGAACCCTTTTCCTATTGCAATGTGGTTGAAGCTTCATACACCAATCACTTTCCTGGGATTAAAATTGGCACCACCATGGCTAGCTCCTTTGGCACCTGCCACGATCTGGATACCATTTTAGCCTCCACTCTCACCACGATTAAGATCAACTACCAAGGTTGTGGCGAGTATAGTCTCATAGATGCTTTTGCTGTTGGTGCTCTACCACTTGACCCACATACTCAAGGATGCCCAATACATCAAGGGCCTATACCAGAAACTACCTCTTGATTTCACCAGTTGGGCCCTACCACATTTGTCACCAAAGGTATCCTTGATGGAGCAAAAAATACACTAGACATTAACACATGGCTATAAAAGGAGCCACCTCCTAAAAGTGAAACACTTCTTGATCACTTTAAATAGAAATATCCCTGGTCACATCGCTTGGCCACGAAGCAATGGGATTATCAAGGAGGTGGTTTAGGCTGCTAGGAATCAGGTATAAGATAGCCTATAGAAGCACACCAAGGGCAGAAGACTAAAGGCTTGGGCTATAGACTCCCCGCAACTGGGGGCACTACAATGGAAGGCCATGCCTTTATGAACATCCAAAACACTCTCATTGAGGTTGAAGACATCCCTAAGGAAGTTGAAAAGAAAGCTTATGATGATATTTTCCTTGACAAAATAATCCTCGAAGCCTCTGTGCTCTACTAGTTATCATTGAACCTCATAGACCTCCCCCTCACTCACCCCTTGCTCATAGATGGGGACCAACCAAGTGTCATTCATGTTGATGAGTTCTCTACTGAGCACATGCTCCTTAAATTCATGGGGGAAAAAATGCCACATAAACGGCCACCTCCACCATCAGAATATGTCTACAAGTTGGATCCAGTAGGTTACTTCGAGGAGGAGGAAATCTCTAGTTGCAAAAATGAAGTTCCAAAAGAAACAAAAAAGAAAAAAGAAAAAAGAAAAACATCCCAAGGTGAAAACTCCTCTGGAGTGCCATTGGGTGACTCAAAAAATGAAACAAAAATAAAGTACGTATCCAACGGTGAAAACCTCTTAGAGGCACTTGAGGATGGAGATTTCATCCTCCCCCCACAAGAGAATCAACCTCCTATATCTTCAATTTTGATAGAAGAAACTTGGTCCATAAATATCAGTCTATTAGAGATACCACATATCACATACATCGCAGCCTCTTTACCCTCTGAAGAAGCAAAGCTTCTTCTTGAAGTCCTCCATGAAAATATAGGCCTCTTTGCATGGTCATATCTGGATATGCCAGGGTTGGACCCCAACCTAGTTATACACCATCTGGTAGTAGATCTAGGGGCAAAGCTTGTCAAACAAAAACTTCAAAAAATGCACCCCAAGGTGGCTTTATTAGTCAAAGCAGAGCTAGAGAAGCTGTTGGAGGCCAAAATCATTCAACCAATGGATTATTCTAAATGGGTTTCTAACATGGTATCTGTTACCAAGCCCTCTGGTGATATCAAGATTTGCACTGATTTCAAGGATCTTAATAAAGCCTGTCCAAAGGATGACTTTTCATTGCCAAATATCAACATGATTGTGGATCTCACTACAGCTCATGAACTCTTGTCACTAATGGATGGTTTCTCTAGATATAATCAGATTCGTATAGCAAAGGAAGATCAACATTAAATAACATTTACTACACCTTAGGGAACATTCTTTGAAATGTCCCTTTTCTGATTTTATATGATATGTCATGCCTCTAATCAGATTTTCAAGATCAAACAACTAATATCACAAAGATCCTCCAAATTTCTCAAGAAACCCCAAATCGGGTATGCTAGAAATTGTGCCAAAAGCTTCACAGCTTCACCAATTATTAATAAATCTAAAAGTGGAAATTTTTACAGAAATTTCAGCAGCATAACAGCTTACAAAATGACATTTCCAGATCTATATAGCCTTCACACAACAGCTCACAAATGCAGGACAAAAACTATGCTCATCGGGCTCCCGAAATTAACACAAAAATGCCCGGAAACACCACAAAAACACTAATAAACTATCTCAAAAGTTTAATCATGTCCCAATACATATATTCAGCTCTATTTTAACAGCTTAAAGTCTGAAATGCAGTAGCAACCAAAACTGATATGAAATGCTCAACTAAAAACACCAAACTAATGCAAAAAACACACCCAAAAACCCACAAATCTACACTGTTCAGCACAAAGGCAAACTTTGTATGAGCATGCACATGGAATGGCTTCAAACTCCCATCCTTAGCCTTCTTCGAAACTTGAAAACTCCCGTTCTTGTGTCTCCTTGGAAACCTGCAAACTCCTGTTCTTGGGTCTCCTTCTCCACAGGTTTGGCAGCCTCTGAAGAATAACAAAGAATGAGCAAAAATCAAGTTCTCCTATCCCCCAAAATGCCTCCAAACCCCTTAAAAGAGGGCATAACTGTAACTCATTTCCAAGAGAGGTTAATGAAACATATTTTAATAATAATTTTCATTTATTAGTCCAATGGTTTCCAAAGATTAACCCCCTTTTTCCGAAACTTCACTTTCTTGGGCCTGCCTGCCTTAGCAAAGATTATTATTTTTTAATTATTTAAGAAGGGGACATGACAAGTCCTCCCCTCCCAAACATTTCTTGTCCTCAAGCAATGGTTGAAAAATAAACCAATCAATCCACCTGGATCCCAAATGTAGTCATGAACTATACTACTACCAATCAACACAGGCTCCTGCAATATCCTCTGCAATATGACCAAGAGGAATCCATAATCAAACTGACAATTATAGCTCAACCAAACTCTGAAATCACCACTACCACAATCAAAAACCCATGAGGCACAAACTCTTAGAACATCAGAACCTAAGAAAAGTGGACAAATCAAACTACCAACACAGTAAATACCATCAACGCATCCCACTGGCCTATACGGAATGCACAATCCAACTCTGCCACAATGGTGAATGCTCTCGAATGAAACAGTAGCAAGTATGGAGAATCCACACACTGTACAACTCCTGCAGTCAACACAACTTTGCAAATCACCGACCACTATCTCATAACCATAACTACCATGCACCCCTGATGGTGAAAAGCCATCACAAGATAAATAGCAAGAATTGGAACCCAAACCAAATCTTCCTTCCATCAACTCCTCAACACAAGGATCAAATGCTAATTGATGTACATACCTTGCAATATAATGTTGATAAAGAAAACCAACCTTAGTCAACAACTCACCATGAACAAGTGATACAACCCACTATGACTGATCACCAGCTAAGTCAGGAGATGTCATAGCCAAAGGAGTAGAATCAATAACAACACCCGCTGAAGCATCACTCTGAAACTCCTACTCTAAGTCATGTATTATCAAGCTGTCAACTGTAGAACCTATCACCATGTCATGCCCATCACAACTCTCATCTTGAGGCATCAAATTGTCCCATAACTGATGATAAGCACTAGGAACCAAAGTACATCTTTGTATCATTATCTCATCAACATGGTCATCAAAGGTAAATTGATGAGCATACCTCACAGTGTAATGCCGATAGAATGCACCAATCTCAGTCAGTGGCTCAGACTGTAATCTAGATGAAACTAACTACAATTGATCATTAACCATGTTGGAACTAACTACTACCTCTGAAGATATCACCAAGGGAGTAGTGTTACTAGTAGGAACCATGCCAATTGCCGACTCACCAACATCACACATGATCTTTGATAAATCTCTAGTCTCCGTGCCATCAATAATAGAGGCCACCACCATGTCAGGCATACAACAATCTGCTACAACAACCCACTCAACTGAACCTAACTCTAGTGGGAATGAACCTGATATTCCAATGTTAGTATCAAGAATGGATGCATCCCCATCTCCACTGTCTCTGACAATCTCGGCCATGGACATCCTCGGATCACCAAACACCACTGCTTGTGACTGTATAGAATCAGGTGAAGACTGTAGTTGCTCTAACTCCATGGTCACCTTAGCCAAATGAAACTGTGACTCCTTGAAAGCCAACTGTGTACTCTCAAGAATCTTAGAAGTCACCAAAAGATGCTCAGTAAGCTCACTTACCTCATCTTCCTTGGCCAAAAATGCATCATATGCTATACTGCCCCACTTCATAAGATAATCTCTGTCAGCTACCAACTGCATATAATCCTGTCTCAGAATCTAGATAGCCTCCCATAAAGAGTGGAACTCTGTCAAGGAAAGATAACTGCCTCCTTTCTCATCACTAGTAGGAGAACCCCATCCATAAACTGCTAACAACTGACGAGCAGCATCGAAATGCTGGCAAGTGATAGCAATGTCTTGGTCACTAACTCTCAACTGATTAGACACATGATGGCACTGGCTTGACTGTCTCCTACAAACCTCCTCTAATGCACTATCTAAAGGAGTATCCTCAAAGTTACTAATCTCTAGAGTATTACCATCCATATCCTGTGAATCAAATCTAAAACTCATATCAACATACGGAGTATCAAAAACATTAGCATTGCTGTCCAACTCCTCTATACCCAAGGAAACTAAGTCTTCAAAATTGCCCACTGCATCCTCCTGGATGTCATCAATGCCAATATGATCCTGGGACTCATCTATACACACTGCCAAATATGAAATATCATCAACACATTCTAGCAAGTATGGTCGACTGGATATATGAACAAAGCCCAACATCGGTGTATAAAAACTAATACCAACATTGGACAAGCTGCTAGCACAAGAAAAGACAACACCGTGCAATCTGCTAATCAAATCCATGATAGCACCCAAACAAACACTGCTACCAAAAAGTGTTAAAGATCTCCTGTCAACTGAATCCCAAATGCCAATATAACAATCTTGAGTCCATATCTGTAAACTAGAATCAGCTGGTAACTCAAGCAAAATCCTCACTTGAGTAATATGACCAATACCAACTAACTCCACATACCTATCATGATGAGATAATGAAGTCAAAATACTATCTTCATTCACCTTTAGCTGGCGGGATAAATCATGTGAAATACTACCTGCCTCAACCTCATGTAATGAAGCATCTAACTGTGCCTGGTACTCTTTCTCAGAAAAGTCATGAATGCTCAATGTTTGCTCATCTCTACCAGGTATCTCACCATCCTACACAACAACATCCTCATAATCATCATCTGAACCCACTACACTGTAGTCACTGCATGTTGTAACTATACCATCCTGAATACCTGTGGCATCACCCTTTGACAACCTATAAACAATTGTCTCAATTTGAGTATCAAGTTGACTGTTACTATCAATCTGTGTAATATCCTTTCCCACCACCTCCTATGGTAGAGTAGAATCTGAGACCTCTACCTGGCTATCAGCTAGTTTCTCAAACTCCTCATGCAAGTTCTTAGGAATTGTGTCATCTGTCTTGTGAGAAAATCTGCCAAATAGAAATCCAGTGAACTTATCCACCTTAGCTGGGTCAGATAACATGTCATTCATTATACGATGGTGCTCAACCAACTGTTTAGACATGTCATGGCTTATTTTCATAATTTTATCTCGAATGTCTAAATAACCATCTTTTCTACTATTTTGACTCTGGCTATCAATTGTCCAAGATCGTTCCCTCTGAGACTTTGTACTATACCTGTCCATTCTAGATAAAGTAGAGTGTAACCCCAATAGGATATAACTTCTTCAAACACCAAGAACTAACATGCAAATGACTATAAGTAGCATGCAACCATAGATTTGGACATGCAACTGATTAGAAGCAACATGCAACCACCAAATTATAACATGCAAGATCTGGGTAGTTGTCAAAACTGACATGCAAACTTCTACAACCACCAAATTCACCAAGAACTAACATGCAAATGATTAGAAGTAGTATGAAACCATAGATTTGGACATGCAACTGATTAGAAGCAACATGCAACCACCAAATTATGACATGCAAGATCTAGGTAGTTGTCAAAACTGACATGCAAGATCTGGGTACTTGTCAAAACTGAAATGCAAACTTCTACAACCACCAAATTCACCAAGAACTAACATGAAAATGATTAGAATTAGCATGAAACCATAAATTTTGACATGCACCTGATTAGAAGCAACATGCAATCATAAATTATGACATGCAAGATTTGGGTAGTTCTCAAAACTGAAATGCAAGATCTGGGTAGTTGTCAAAACTGACCTGCAACTTCTACAAACCCTCAGGCTGGCAAGATCATGGCTCTGATACCACTGAAATGTCCCTTTTCTGATTTTATATGATATGTCATGCCTCTAATCAGATTTTTAAGATCAAACAACTAATATCACAAAGATCCTCCAAATTTCTCAAGAAACCCCAAATCGAGTATGCTAGAAATTGTGCCAAAAGCTTCACAGCTTCACCAATTATTAATAACTCTAAAAGTGGACATTTTTACAGAAATTTCAGCAGCATAACAGCTTACAAAATGACATTTCCAGATCTATATAGCCTTCACACAACAGCTCACAAATGCAGGACAAAAACTATGCTCATCGGGCTCCCAAAATTAACACAAAAATGCCCGAAAACACCACAAAAACACTAATAAACTATCTCAGAAGTTTAATCACGTCCCAATACATATATTCATCTCTATTTTAACAGCTTGAAGTCTGAAATTCTCAACTAAAAACACCAAACTCATGCAAAAAACACACCCAAAAACCCACAAATCTACACTGTTCAGCACAAAGGCAAACTCTGTATGAGCATGCACATGGAATGGCTTCAAAATCCTATCCTTAGCCTTCCCAGAAACCTACAAACTCCTGTTCTTGGGTCTCCTTGGAAACCTACAAACTCCCATTCTTGGGTCTCCTTCTCCACAGGTTTGGCAGCCTCTGAAGAATAACAAAGAATGAGCAAAAATCAAGTTCTCCTATCCCCCAAAATGCCTCCAAACCCCTTAAAAGAGGGCATAACTATAACTCACGTCCAAGAGAGGTTAATGAAACATATTTTAATAATAATTTTCATTTATTAGTCCAACAGTTTCCAAAGATTAACCCCCTTTTTCCGAAACTTCACTTTCTTGGGCCTGCCTGCCTTAGCAAAGATTATTATTTTTTAATTATTCGAAAAGGGGACATGACATTCTCCTACAATATGATGCCATTTGGGTTAAAGAATGCTGGGGAAACCTATTAGTGTGTAATGATAGTCATCTTCCATGACCTAATCCATAAGATACTTGAGGATTGCATAGATGATATTCTAGTCAAATCTCTCAATGCTCTGGATCACTTATCTCACCTCAAGGAAGTGTTTGACCAACTAGCAGAATATCGTCTCATGCTAAATCCAAAGAAGTGTGTCTTCGATGTTACTTCAAGAAAGCTCCTTGGCTTCATTGTGTCACAGTGCGGTATTGAGATTGACCCTAAGAAGGTCAAAGCCATCATGGATATGGCTCCCCCTAAGAGACTCCGACACCTTCGTTCTTTGCAAGGAAAACTCCAATCAGTTCGACGATTCATTTCTCAGCTTGCTGATAAGTGTCAACCTTTCACTCACTTGCTTAAGAAAGATAAAAATTTCAAATGGGACCCAGCTTGCCAATGCAATTTTGAGCTCATCAAGAAATACTTAGCTAATCCACCTATTTTGCTTCCTCCAGTTGCAGGGTGCCTGCTCATCCTATACATCACAACTACTCCCACAACATTAGGTGCTCTTCTAGCACAAATTGATGATGCAAGAAAGGAAATAGCTATTTATTACATCAGTCAAACATTAGTGGGATATGAGCTTAACTACACGCCAATGGAGAAGGCATGCTTAGCAGTGGTATTTTCCACCCAGACGCTATGTCATTACATGTTGAGTCATACTGTGCAACTAATATCAAAGATTGATCCATTGAAGTATATGATTCTTAGTTAGTTTGACATTCAATATATTGACAGAAAAGCCATCAAAGGTCAAGCTATTGCAAATCACTTGGCTGATGCACCCTTAATTGTAGATCACCCACTCATCATGGAATTTCTCGACGAACACATCTGTTTGATAGAAACACCATCACTCTAGAAGCTATATTTTGATGGATCCTATACCTCTCATGGCTCTGGCATGGGCATACTCTTAGTTACACCTCAAGGTGATTATATCCCTAAATCTTTCAAACTACAATTTCAGTGTACCAATAACATTGCAGAGTATGAGGCCCTTATGGTAGGACTCAAGATCTCCATTGAATGGAATATCAGAGAGCTTCAGGTCTATGGTGACTCTTAACTTATCATCAAGCAAGAATTGAATGAATATCAGACGAAGGATGACAAGCTGCTACCTTACAAAGATCTGGTTGATCAATTAATGGAGAATTTTACTAAGATCCACTTCATACAGATACCTAGACTCCAGATTAAGGCAGCTGATGCTATGGCTACTATTGGTTCCCTCTTGGAAATGCTGCACAAAGCTATGTAATATGAATTCTTGGTTGAGTAGTTGGACAAACCCGCATATGAGAATGAAAAATTAACACTGGTATGTATCTTGGTCGGTCCCCAATCTCCACGGTACCATGAAATTCGGGCTTACCTACTAAATGGTACCATATCTCTTCACCTCACATGAGCCTAGTGCCAAAACCTTATTCGTAGAGCTTCTTGTTACACTATCATCACCCAAACCCTATATCATCATGGTTATGATGATACTCTCTCTCGATGTTTAGATCAAAATGAGGCTGCAATGGCTCTCAAAGAGGTACACACTGGACTTTGTGGTGCTCACACAAGCGAGATGGTGCTAGCAAAGCAGATCCTTCGGGTTGGATATTAGTGGCCTACTCTAGAATAGGATGCATGTGAATTTTTGAAATGATGTTTACCTTGTCAACAACATTGTAATCTAATCCAGGCTCTAGCATAGGACTTACAACCCATTGCACCACCATCGCCTTTTGCCTATTGGGGATTTGATCTTGTTGGTCTTATTGCACCAATTTCTTCAGAAGGGCACAAGTGGATAATCACTGCCACTGATTATTTCACTAAGTGGGTTGAAGTAGTTCCCCTTGCTACTACCATAGGAGTTCAAGCATCCATGTTTATATTGTATCATATTATATGTCTCTTTGGCATCCCAGCTACCATTTTCATAGACCACGAAGGTAATTTTGAAAACCTAAATATGGAGGAATTGTGCACTTCCCTCTACATATATCACTGCTTTTCTAGGCCGTAATTCCCACAAGGTAATGATCAGGCTAAGGCAACTAATAAAACCCTCCTCAAAATCCTCAAGAAAGTTGTCAATGACTCTGGTTGTGATTGGAATTTGCAAATTAATCCCACCCTATGGGCATACCGCACTTCATTTCGTACAACCACTGGTACAATTCCATACTCCTTGGTCTATGGTACTAAAGTAGTCTTGCCTATTGAGATTGAACTCCGATCACTCTGCATTTCTCTTCGAGGATAGATATCTAATGAGGAATATAGAGTGGCTCGACTTAATCAACTTGATCTACTTGATGAAAGAAGGCAACATGCCTACAACCATCTCATGGTATATCAAAGTCACCTCGAGCACAATTTCAATAGGAAAGTCCATCCAAGAAATTTTTAGGAAGATGACATGGTCCTTAAAGAGAATATGAAGGTTCAAGCTAACAGAGAAAGGAAAGGCAAGTTCGAGCCCACCTGGCTTGGTCCTTATGTGGTCACGACATCCTTTGGCTCAGGAGCCTAGTAGTTATCTACCCTTGAAGGTGAAGTCCTAAATGATCCTACCAACATTATTCACCTCAAGAAATTCTATGCGTAAGGATAAAATTTGCAAATCAAGGATAGAAGAAAGGCATAAAATCAAGCATCCAATGGTGAAAACTTGGCGATTCAAGTGCCTTGGATAGGTCCCTAGCAAAAACCTAGCAAATAGGCACTAGGTGTACTATAGATCTTCCATTATCTATTATCAACACACACCCCTTTACCACCCCTCCATATCCTACCACTCATCCCACCCACTTTTCCAAGGTGTTCCCTATCATTATTTTCCATACTTCATAAACATCATCCTCTAGCACTTCACACTATGTAACATCCCATCTCATTTATAGCATCTTGTGTACCATACTTGATGTACCCTACCATTTTATTCTCCTAGATCTACCCTATCACATGTTTTTTATCCTTACCATATGTACCATATACTACCCATTTAAACATGTGTCTCATACCCCCTGCACTAACCCTTGTCTCCCATATACCGTACCTATATGAATATAGCGGTATCCAGACCCCTGTACATAAATCGCACTTTACATAAATCCACCACAAAAAAATCATGTATTATGACAATGCTATCTTCTCATCCTAAGCTTTCCCCCATCACACATATACCTAGTATGTTTTTCTATCCAGTCTCGAGTTCCCATGTCCTTAACCAGTCTCACTTGTACATACTATCTAGGTCTTGTTTGCAACCCGTTAGTAGCTCGTTAGTTGATCTCTTTGGAAAAAGTTTCCTTTTTCACTTTTTGGAATCTTTTATTGTTTCTCCTTTTGGTTGATTGTTTCCATGTAGCTTTTGTTGTTTCCTCCTCAAGACTGCCATGATCATTTCATATCATGGTGTGTTTTGATTGGAGAAACTAAGGAGGTTGGTTTTGATCAAAGTCTTTCACTGACTGAGAGTCAGTTGATATTATCCTTGCATTTTTCAAACATGTTTTCATCTTTCGATAAAACATGATGCACTTGGGTAATCTCGTTTTCTTGTGGATCATCCAACATCTTTCCAACACTAATCTCTTTGAGACTCACGTGTGATGCCGGGGTAATCCTTGCATGCCTATTTGAGTTAGTTCTATGGAATTTTGGGGAAAAAGGCCTTGATGTTCTTAGTAACCTTGGCAGATCCCTAACAATCTTATATCAAATTAAGTGTTTACACTACATAGTGGTACTTCCTCTTGAAGTACCCCATGCTCAAGTTTCCCCTACATCTCATTCTTTTAGAAACCCTAGTATCTTCATCCTTGTCATCACCCCTCTCCCTTGAACTATCACTTTTTGCATCCTCAGAATCATTTGATTCAAAGCCTCGAACATGCAATCTTATTTACTCTCATCATGATGTGATCCCTATCATAAATTACTATCCTAGCTCTCAAATCTCTGTTATCCTCCTAACTGAGAGTTTGTTGGTTACTCTTTTTATAACATTATTCTCCTTAGAGTCAGTATCTCCTATGATCACTTCCATATCATAGAACACTATCATAAGTCAAAACATTAGTTATCTTATTCCACCATCATTGTTTGTCTTGCATCTCCTAACAATCTCGTATGTTATATTATCATCACTTGTATCCTTTATCATATCACAGAATATCATTATGCTCGATCTTTTTATGCTATTCTCATGGGATTATCATAAATCATAGATGTACCTTCTTAGTTTATGCTCTTTTAGTGTATCAAAATTCACTGTTCTCTCTTAGGGTTCATTTAAGCATAGTCATTCATTATTAGATTAGGGTTCATTTTAGCATAGTCATTCATCATTAGATTATGATTCATTTTAGCATAGTCATTCATCATTAGATTGTGCTTCATTTTTAGCATTATCATTCTTTCTCATTAGGTTAGGTTTCATTTTAGCATTAACATTCATCCTTAAGAGTTGTACTTCATTTTGTGTATTTTCATTTTATTTTATCAATTTATTTGTTTTAATCTTTGATCCACTTTTAGTTTGTGCTAACATATCCTTAGTGTCATGACATTATTTTCATTTTCTGTTTCATAAATCTGTTGTTTATCCTTTAGTTGGTGATTCATTTTACATTTATAGTTTGTATTTATCATCATACAACATCATATCAAATACTCTCCAAATCAATCAATTTTTCGGTATCACATCACATCTATCATAGAGCAACATCACATCATCATCATATCAAAAACCTATCATACTATAGGAAATCTCATCATCATCACATCTACAACATCATAAAGAAAATCATGTCATCAAGGATCACATCACATCTATGATATCATAGATTAAAAACACATCATATCTACACTATCATAGCTAAAATAACATCACAATCAATTTGTATCCTCTACACAATGTCATAAAAAATAACATGTTGCATCACAAATTATCAGCACAATCATAAGAACATAGCATATATCATCTTGCATCACCAATTGTAAGCAATATCTGCAAAACATCACTATCTATCTAGCATGTATCAAAACACTATACGTAAGATCACTAGTCCATAACACATATAACACCAGAATCATCATATCTATATATCAATGAATGAATGAAAGAATAATAGTCCATCATTGTACAAATGTCCATATCATACAAATGAGTCTAAGCCTGCACAAAAATCTCCATGTATCCCAAAAATGGCCACTCTGCACAAAATACTCATCATATGACAAAATACAGCCTATCACTAGTCATTGCTCTGCCTCCTTCCCTGCCCCTGGCACTGCTGGTGCTGGAGGTGGTGGCCTCATCAATCCCCCTCCTATCCTGGAGCTCTCTGCCTCATCCCTCCCCATCCCCGTGTCTTGCCTCTAGCTATGTCTTGTCCTGTGACTATGCCCTGTGTGCTAAGACCCGCCTATCGTCTATGAGCCCCCAGTGCTCCATCTACTGTCCCCTCCACCCTGCATCCCTGTATGTGTCCCTATTGTAATTGACCAAGTCGATCACCTATAATGCTCAATTTGGGATGCTGGCACCACTGCATAATACTTGTCTCGATAAAATTCAGCCCTCTCCCTCAGATCCTCCACCTCAGCCCATAGTCTTCTCAACTCATCCAAGCCCCCTCCCACTGCTGCCTGCACTCTCAATGTCGCCACCTCTGCCACCAGTGCATCCAATCTCCCCTATACTACCTACCTCTCTAGGCTCACCACCTCTAGCCTACCCTCTATCTGCTCCAACTCTATCTATAGTCTACCCACCTCAAGCCCTGCACTATCCACCTACCCCTGCGCTACATCTCGCTCCTGTCTGAACTGATCACGCTCAATCTGGAGCTAATCTCGCTCTTGCTGTGTATCCCGGAGTAACTGGCTAACAGCCTCATGAGCCTATTGTAAAGAGGCATCATAACTCCTTGCCAATCCATCATCTCCTCCATGGGCAGAAGATCTCGCTACATCTCCTCCTGCTAGCCCTTGCGGCCCCTGCTCCTCTTCCCCCCACTCTCCTCCTTTCTCTGGCACCTCTTGCTGCTCCTTCCCTCTCTTCTCTGGCTAAGCCCCCTCTCCTTTCCCCAACCCTCCTCCTAGACAATCACTGCTACTCGCTGCCGTAATCCTCTGGACACATATCGCCCTTATCAAGTTGCCTGGGCTAGCTCACCCACCATCATTGCTGCCCTCATCCCCTATGCTCTCCCCACTAGCCTTGGCCGCACCCATGTGTCCCGATACTCCTAAGTGGAGCCCACATCTACTAACCCCCCAAACCAAATCCAGTGTTGTGGCTCCAACTCTAGACATTCTCTTAATAGCCCATCATGTCGTAAGGATGGCCCGTACATCGACATTGGCTCACGTGTGACTCGTTGATACCAATGTGGCTCTCCTAGAGCTACCTACTACCACCCAAACTGTCAGAGTGCCTTGTGTAGCCTATACTACTTTACTACATACTCCCACCATCTAAATACAAATCATGGTGATATAGTGTACGGTAGCTGATCTCCCTCCTTAGCCCATGGTCTTAGGCTCATATATGGCCTTCACACCACTATTGCTATCTCATCAATGGCCACCCTCCAATAATCTATTGAATCTATATGATGGTATGTTAGGGGCTCGGCCCAACTATATGCCACTGGCTCCTCCGCTTGTCTATCTCTCTGCCCCAAAGGCCTCAACACGACAATGTGCTCCCAAGCCCACACCTGTAACAATGTAAGGAACCCAATGCTCCTCCCCTACCAGCCACCACCCTGGTACACTATCTGGTGGAGGTCTCGATATAGCTCGACCAACATTAGAGAATCCCATGCCACTAGGTGCCCTGCATCCACTATTTGCATCACCACTAGAATCAGCGTTAGTGTAACTCCTATACCACCTACATCTGGGGCAATGTACTCTAAACCTAGCCCTAATACATAAAAGTAGATCCTCTTCTCTATTGCCACTCAATCTAAATGCTCGTCTAGTGTAAATTGTCCCCACTAGATCCTGTACTCAACTCCTAGCCCCATTAGTCTTTGAATGACTACCTCTGCTATCATCTCTCTCGTTGCCATGACTGCGTCCCCCATACCAGCAATCTGAATATCTGATACACATCCTCCAGTATCACCATCATCTCCCCCATTGGCAGGTGGAACGTCACCATCTTTCACACAGCGCTGTGACCATCGCCATGTAAGTCCAAGTATGTAGAAACCTCGCCAAGTACCCTAATCTGATCACCTTAATCCTCACCCAGTATGTCGGTGTCAGCATCCCTCTCGCACACAGCACTGCCGCTCATTGCTCCCGTAATACTAAAGCATCTAGTGACCACTAAACATGACAAAACCGATCAGATATCAGT
Source organism: Cupressus sempervirens (assembly GCA_028749045.1). Taxonomy (NCBI): domain Eukaryota; kingdom Viridiplantae; phylum Streptophyta; class Pinopsida; order Cupressales; family Cupressaceae; genus Cupressus; species Cupressus sempervirens. The sequence goes on from CM053792.1 coordinate 643,900,093, forward strand.
CTTTCTATATCAGCTTTTCATCCTCCATCCCTCCCTTTACCTATCCCAACCTTTTTTTTCAGCATTTTGTTTCATCGGTTGCATTCCTACGAACCCGCGATCCCGTGATGCTCACAAAATTGCATTCCCCCTGGCTTATCTTCTCGCAAGTTTGCTTCTTTACCTTTCCGCATTTTCCTATTTAATCTAGTGATCCCGTGATCATGTTCCTGCAGCAACAAAATCCAATCCCCGCTGGTTTATCTTCTCGTGATATCACAACTTTGACTCTTCTACCATCCACCTTTGAATTGCATTCTCACAAACAGTTCCCCGCCAACCTCCCATCTGGCATTTTCGTCGAAATATATTCTGACAAAAATGTGCCTTTTCCTGCCCTCGACTCTTCTCATCCCTAGCTAGCAGGAACATGTTCTCGTGCCCTGACTCGCGTTCATTTTTGCGAGAACGCGATCCAACCTATTTTCCAACGCTCTCATAGAATCTCCTACTCTAGGATTGTGATCTCGCTCAAAATGTCTGCTACCCATTTTAGTCCTATGAGGCTAAGCAACTATCACGGGATCACGATCTCGCTCGTGTTCCCACCAGACCCATGCCTGCAAGATTGCATTGTGTCTTTTGTGAGAATGTAATAAAATCTAAACAAAGCAAAAGCAAGACAAGGTTTTTGGCCCTATCGATCGATCTGGTGTCCCCTATACTCATACCCATCACACAATGTCTGGCAAGTGCTCTAGTTTCCCATGACCCGCCATCGTAATCTCTAATGCAGAGCTCCTCACAACAATATTTCCTTGTCCATCTTAGTGCAAATAAACCTTCTTGGCCCCCTTTCGGACCCTTATAGCCCCCCCTAGTGCCCTAACTACCCCTCTTAGTCCTCCCACCCTTCAAAAACATTCCCATTTCCCAAACCATGAATAAAACAAAGCTTGTCCCATTGTAACATATCTTGGTTCATTAGTTTGTACATCCCCTTTAGCCTAGTATCATTGTATATCTCTAGCCTTTGTGCCAGTTCATCCTTGCTCAACATCTTGCACACATCACACATCTTGGTTAGCTATTCCACTACATCCTTTAGCTAAATCGCACCTCTACATCTTTTGTTTGTTTCTCTCTTTTTCTTGTTGGTTACCCAGTATTGCTTCCATGCTACTTCCTCTGGGATTCATGTGCGATGCTGGGGCAATCCTTGCGTGTTTGTTTTGCATCCGTTCATCATTCCTCTAGACCATTGGTGAAAAGGCCTTGCTATTCTTGGTAACCTTGTAAATTAACCATCATTCCTATATTAAATCTAATGCTCAAGTACGTGGTGGTCCTTCTCTTTGATGTATCCCCTTGCTCAACCCACTTCAATGGATTCCCTGCATCTCTATAATCCCCTCATCCTTCTCTCTATCCTAGATTCCTTTTTATAGTGCTCCGCTCCTTCATCCTCCACCTTGCCTAAAGTCATAAGCTTGCTTCCTCTTGTGCATCTGATTCTCCTTTCTCATTCTCCCATAGTGAGAGTTTGAGCTAATTCAGCCCCTTCTCTTTGCCAATTTGTGTCTTTGCTCATCCTGAATTCTTACGCTTTTTCAAGAATTCGTTGAGCCTCGTCTTCTCTCTCCACTACCTTCTTGAGGGGGCATCTCTAAGTCTAGTCTCTCCTCTTCTTATCTAAGACTGGGGCAACCTTGTTGCTAAAACATCTTCCTCGTGTTGTCTCCATTCGAACTTCTCTGAAATAGTTTTGTCTCAACACTATGTCAAAGAGGGGAAAAATGTAGACACATAAATCTGATTATACTGCTTCGGTAATCCTATTTAGATATCTCTAAAGGAATCATTAATTAAATTCCTATTTAATTAATCCTTTGACATCTCCTAGCTAATTAATTTAATTAATCATCTATAGTCCTAATTGATAATCAAATAACCTATTATTTATCAATTAATCCTATTCTCCTATCTAATTCCAAATCTCAAATTTATTAAAATAACTTTAATAAATAAAACCCTCAAATCTAATAACCCCTAAAATATCCTAAATCCTCCATTTAATCTAATCCACCCCATCCACCCATACTAACCTAGCTTAGCCACTAACTCACCCACCCTCATGAATGCTATCCACTTGCATCCCTTTAACATCCTTAATCTAATCCTAACCCAAGCCTAATACCCCCCCTAACCTTGTCACATTCCCTAAGTGAGCTTAAGACTTTCCTAAGCCAAATCAAAGTCTCCTCCCTCAAAATATCCCAACCATAAAAATTTATCCCAACCACAAAGCCTTCAATGCTCTTACATCCTCACTCATGACTCTTGCATACCCAACCACCCTCATCAAGCCTTTGACCAACCCTTATCCTATCCTCTCACACCCATCCTCCTTGTGACAAGAGTCACTCTCTGATTGGTGCTAAACAAGCACAATCCATGTGCTCCCCTTTGAGTGCATCCTAGCCCTCCCTCACCATCTTTCCATCCTTGCATCTTAGCCCTCCATCCCTCAAGCCTCTTGCCTATAAATTGGATCCCCTCCCAAGCCATTTCATCACAAATCCTTAAGCTAAAGTTACCATGCCCTTTTGAAATCACAATCCATCAAGTAAACTCATAATGCCATTTTGAGAAGCCAAATCCATATCAAAGCCATCATCCATACCAAAAATCCCAAATCGTTGAAGCTATTTTGAAACTTGAGCATATATCCCAAATCTACAAAATAGACTCATCCCTAAATCAAGTGACCATCCTCATTGGGAGAGCCATTCCATGGCTCATATTCTCATTTGAGGGTTTCACTTTGTCTATCTCATATGTTATGATTTTTATGCTATTTAATGCTTTTTTTTAATAGATTAGTATTACTTGCTATCATATTTTATCATATACAGTATTTACTGTGATAAGCTATCCAAGGGATTATTGGATGTGAGTTTTATGATCTAGTTACAAGATTAGAAGGAGAAGAGATCTGGTTAAGAGGATAGAGGAAGGAAGTATTATTCATTTCTAATATTCTACAAGGAATAATATAGAGATCGTTTGGACACTTGGTTCATTGATCTTTCCCTTGAATTTGTTTGGGTAATTGGTCCACCTATCTTCCACAACTCGTAACAAGGTTGAAATTTCCTAACAAGAATTCAAAGTCTCCTAATAGGGATTGATATGTACTAAATATTGTTATAAAATCCTAATAGGGTCCATCCTTTAACAAGTAATATTTATATTAGTACATCATCTTGTAAGTACCATCCCCACTAGGGTTTTCCCTCTCATCAAGGGTTTCCCTAGTTAACATATCCGGTGTTATTGTGCATGACTATCTTGTTGTAGTTTCTAATTATATTTCTCATATTATTAAGGTATAATAAGGTTGATAATTATTATATTAGTTGGAAAACTAATTCATCCTCAATCTCTAAATTATATTGGTGGACACTATATTCTAACAACATTGTCTCTTCCTTCTTCCTTAACTAATCACTCTAGAAACACTATAATTACTTGATGAATACAAACTCCCTTCATTAGCCTTCTAACTTAGTTAAACTTGTTAGCCCTTATTTTTGTGTCCTATTTTTTTCAAAGTAGTTGTGCAATATATTTTAATTTTCAATGATCATATCCTTTGATATGGTGAGAAATTTGAAATAAACCCTAAGTACAAGCATGAAAAATCCCAAAAGAACTCTAGTATTACATTAAAAATATTTGGTATGGTTATTTCCTTTATTAGTTTTAAATTTTTGTAGAATAGGGTTAATCCTTCAATTAGTATCTTTTCTCAACCCATGGTTTCATCATTGTTGTCTCGTGTTCTTTATAAATGAGCTCATTTAACCCAAGTGATGAGTTAATATTGATAACAATTGATCTTCCTCATATCTATTGCTCATGCTTTCTCACAAATTAAAGACATTGTTTGTTTAACAAGTGCAAGAATGTGAGCTTGTGACCACTTTCTTGTGGTACCAAAGGAATACAATAATTAGAAATTTAAATTGCAGTCCTCATATCTTGCTAAGATCAATGCTTCTCGCTTTGTCACTAAATAAAGTTGTGTATGATTTAACAAATGCAACATAATAACATTGGTACATGTGGACTTCGTGGACTCATAGAAGTTTTTCAGAATGCTTTATCATCATGTGTCACCTCTCATCCCATGATTGGTTCTCATTTCTGACCAATTCTTTCTTTTGGTAACTGCCAGATTATTGATCAAATTTTAGTTGAATTGATATCACTATCTCTCAAAATAAAAGTGTTTGATGTTTAAGAAATATAAGAATACGATGACTCTCCATGTGTCCATGTGGGTCCCTGAAAGGATGGAGTAATATGAAATGTTTTCAACCTTTGATCAAATACAATATTAACAATCCTTTTATTGTCACTAAATCAAGGTGCAATCTATATAAAAAGTGCAAAAAATTAAGCTCTTGATGTGTGTCCTAGTGGGCCCGCACTACATTAAACAATTTGAAGAATGAGCATTTTTTTAGCTACAAATTTAGATGAAGATCTATGGTGTTTGTATTCTCACAAAATAAAAAATGAAATATTTTTAACCAAAGCAAGAATATGAGTGAGTGACACATTGAGTTGGTGGGCCCAATTTTATATTTAGTGTCTAAGAAGAAATGATGTCAACATGAAGTACCAAGTGGTATGTTTTGATTCACTCTTAATGTTATGCATAACAAAATTAAATACTTTTTCCTAGCCATGAAATCAAAGGGTGATCTATGCTTCTCACTATCTTGCAAGACAATGGTGTTTGAGCTTTAAATAAATATTTAATGCGAGGACTCTCCACGAGTCTCTATGAGCTAGCTTTTTAATACACCAACATGCAAAAATCATAACCATCTAGTATCAAAAAATCTATGGTAGTTGCATTTAAACCAAGGAAACATGCAATTTGATTAACCAAATAGAGAAAGTAATGAAGTGACACATGTTTTTGTGAGCCCATTTTCTAAAATGAATATGAAGAAAGCATGATCTTTCATTATTAGTTGATGCAAGGTTTATCGAGGGTTGTCATAATCTTGCAAAATTTTAAGTGAAAGCTTTTTAACAAAAGAGACAATACAAGAAGATGACATGTGTTACACTAAAAAAAATGTGATGCAATATCAAGTTTGAATCATACCCTTTAGATTTGACTTAGATCAACAACCAATTTTCAAATTCTTCACATTACTTGTATAATTTTACTATTAGAGAATTAATGATGTTTCAAGTAAACCTCATATGAAAGCATTTGGCATAAAGTTTGTAATTCATTCTATGATCTAGTATATCACAAAATAGAATTGAAGAAGAGTGAACAAATCCTAGATTTATAAGCCTTCATACTGTGAAACATTGTGAACAAGTTTTCTTTCTATGATTAGAGGTCTCCAAGTAGGTACCCAAATATTTGTTGTGAAAATTTTTTCTATCTCAAAATTTTCTTAATTGACAAGATGCCTCCATGAAGAGACTTTTCTAGAAAGACAAAGTATCAGCACAAGAATGTGCATGATGATTTCCTCAAAAAAATTCTCACCTCCATAAATGAAACTAAAAAGGGAAAGGAATTGGTTCTAAAGAACCCTAGACTAAGAATTGATGAGGGTTTCTATGATAAAGGAAATTGGTTGAGATATGTGGAGCATCAATGGGAATTTTGGAACTATTCAAGAAATAATTTTCACAAATAAATCATGATACACCACTGAGCAATGTTTGGAATTTTGACATGGGAAATTTGGTTGTACCATGTGTCTTCATGGATGATGATTTTTGAAAAATGTTGGGAAAGAGGTATGACCCTATGCTGCAGGTTGTGAAGAAACATGTAGGAGAGAATCTAATTAGAATAAAAAATTAGGTGGTTAGGAAATTTTTATGTGAAACCCTAACCTTTCTTTGCATGAGAAGATTGATTTTGATGATTTATAGTCTAGGTACGATGCTTACATGATATACCTTTGAGGTGGACCATTACAATAGTATTTTGTAAGAATAGGTCATTTGTCACTAGTAACACCTTCTACCCTAAAGCTATTATTAAAAAATATCCTAACCAAGCATAGGCCCTCTATATTTCCCTTTGCAATATTTTTGGCATGGATGAGAAGGATCACATCCCAAGGTCCTTAATTTTTATGATGGTTCAAATTTTATAGTATGGAATCAACTCTATTTTTTATGTTTCCTCCCATTTTCCTAAAGAAATAAATAGTGGGATAATTGACATAAACAAGGGTAAGGTTGACAAACCCTTTGGCTAGTATTCCTTTCAAATATATATGAGTTTATATAAGGGTGTCTCTTTTTTTACAAAAGACATGAAACTAGAGTGAGAAAGGGATGTGGAGAAGCTACTAGTCCAACTCTAGATTGTAAACATGAATTTGGAAGTCACACATGCTAGTTTTGTATATTTTGATAGATATTTTTCATCCAAGATGAGGACATTTTTGAATAAAGATAACTGTCAAATTCCTAGACCCTTACTAGAGCTAATTAGGCCCAAGGGTCATGCTAAAGGTCCAAAGGTGAGCCACAACTAGGGAGACATCATCCCATATTTAGTTTCTACTATTTTTTGAGTGTGTGGTTTCCAGGGGAAGCCCAATGTCCTACCCTATCAAGTTCCCATTAAGGTAGGAATTGTTGAGTTCTTATGGTAGATTGGAGGAATTGAAGAGTGGGAGTTGGTGGGAAGATCTAGGGGGACAATCTCCCCAAATTTCACAATTGTCCACAATTTTGTGTTGACCAAGGGCTTAGATGGAGACATTTGGGTGAGTTTCTTGATAGATATCAAATGTCCCAATCTCATTCTTGTTTCATAGATCCAGAGGGATTTTTTGAAAATTTTAAAGAAAGAACTAGAGCGAAATCCTATGAATATATATTGTATTCTCCTGAAGATATAGTTAGGAATTATTTCTTTGCAAGATCAAGAAGTAGAGAAAAGAGTGGGGATTTTGTAGTATGATTTTGGAGTTTGTTAATGATTTAGATAGAAATTATGACCCTTTCACTAATATCAAGTTTTGGGGTGATAAGGTAAATAAATTGATGTCACATTTTTTTGGGATGATGCAAACCTTGAATGAAAAGGAGGAATTGATAAAAGCATACCCATACTAGGACAAGGAGGTAGAAACAAGAATGGTGAATAGGATTATCATATATCTAGGGAAGTATACCCTCCATAGAAAGGCTGGATATATAGTTCCTAGGAATGTGGGGGCACATCCTATGAGAGTTTATAAAAGGAAACATTCAAAGAGGACACCCTCAAAGACAAAAACTAAAAGGAAAAAGTTGGAAAAGGGATCTTCTTCAAAGATGGAAGAGTATTCTCCGTCGCAAACCCCCATTCATCTTGATAATGAAGACTCCTTGAGGGAGAAATTGAAACAAATAGGAGGTCAAGGTGATGTTCTGATAACAACATTTGAAATATAGGAGGGAATGCTTGAAGAACCCCTAATTCCACTCTTTTCCCTCACTATTAAAGAATTTAAAAGGAAGGAGATGGTTTCTTTTGTCGAGCATGATGCTAGGAAATTTTTGATTGATAATGATTTTGTAAGGCCTAAAGAATTTGTTTTGAATAAGTAAAATAAAGTTTTAAAGGACCCAAAACCTTAAAAAAAATAGAAGTCTAAAGATAAATAGGAGATGTAAAAATCAGAGAAAAGTAGTACATGACAACATGAAATAGACCTCCAAAAAGAACAACCATGAGGTCACTCCAGACAGAGCTAGAAAAGATAGCAAAAGAATAGTCTTTAACAATAATTGACCAGCTAAGAAGTTTTTATCAGGTTAGTAGCCTGATCTACCACAATCTACATATTATTAGCACTGACCTTCACCTCATCCTTCTTATTGACATCCTCATTATTCTTAGAATGAGCACATGTACATTTTCTTGGTCCCTAAGTCTTTGCCACCAAAGGGGAGTCCTGCCCTTTGTTAATCTCATTCCTCTTCAAGAGGTTACTCACATTATCTGCCATTTGTTTGAACAATTTTTCCAAATTGCCCAGTTTAGTCTCCATTTTCAACACCTTCCCCTAAATACCACTTATGTCTTTATCCATGACCCTTTTTTTGGCCTCGATAAGTGGTATCTTATGCATGATATTTTTAACTTCTTCTACATTCCCAATAACCTCTGAAAGTCTATCTATACATTGGCCTAATGTACACTTAGCTCTAGCAATTTTTCTAACTTGCTCCATTTCCTTGCCCAATAGCTACATTTGTTGCATAATGAAGCCAATCTCCTTCAAAATTGAACCTAGGTTACCAAAAAGACCCTTGGATGACTTGAGCCCACCTTCAATATTTTTATCCAAATCTGGAATATGCCCCTGTTCTCCACAATCCTCATTATTCAAGTCCCCATTCTTCCTAGTCTATGACCTATCCTCTTGTTGCCTTAAAGATTTTCTTTTCCTTAGTAGCTAGTGAGCCAGAGGCTCATCATTAGAATGAGGAGAGACCCAATCATCTTGAAGGCACTTACTACTCTTTCCTTTACCTCCACTTTTCTTATTATAGTGGTCTCTCATTAATCCCTCCATGAAGTCACTCTCCCTGTTAGAATCACCTTCCTCAACAATATTTTTCTTCTTTTTAGAACTACCACCTGAGACCTTTTTCAAACTACCCAAGCCCCCTTCAACTTCATCTTGGGTATCAAAATCATAGCCCTTATTTGGCAGACTCCCTTCTGTATCTTGATCAGCCCATTTCAAACTACCCTTGGGTTTCACAGTCTTTTTGGACTTTAACACATTCATAATTACAACCATAAGACCCTCATGGTAGACATGCTCACCATTTAGGTCTCTGTAAATAGCCTGAGTGGAAATACTAAGAGACTATGATAAATAAAATGGGTAATTGATCTTAACATCATGCCAAAAGTGATTTTCCAACATGAAATGATAACCATACAACTTAGTGAATCTCCCATCGAAAGTTAGATATTCCATAATCACAAAAAACACAAATTTCCATGGTTGAGAAATAGAGGCCAAGTTGCAATATGAGTTACCTATTTTAGCCAAGAAATTTTTCTCCTACTTTGACTCCACAAAATCATCAATGGCCCTATCTAAGAGCTTCCTCTTCCAATAAAAATTAATCCCATCCATCCACTGGTTACCAACCATCATAGAGCCATTCTTCAAGGATTTGATAAATTGGTGCATAATAGCCATATTGTTACCTCTCAACCTTTCCATATACCCTATGAAATTGCCTTGCCTCAGAATAGACCACACCTCTGACTTTTTCCTTCACTCTGAGCAGCTAGTTGGCTCCACCTTTTTCCTTCCCCCCCCCGATATTCTTTGCTCCAAATTTTCTAGTTTTCATTCTATGAAAACCCCAAATCACTCTACAACTAAATGCCACAACACAAGAGAAAAGAGGAATGGAAAAAATGACAGAAAATTTGTGCAAAATGCTTGACTTTCTAAGAATCATAACCCACCACACTCCAAATGAGTTCACTTCATAATTAAAAATCACTGACACCATCATAAGTAAAATATTTTTTCTTAGATCTCCATTTATCATACTCGATAATTTGGCAGCCATTTAGAGGTAAGGAATCATAAAAATCCCAAATGATTTTATGATCTCTAAAACAAGCCACATTTGCAGCCCAATCAGTAGTATGATTGGCTTCTCTAAAATTATGAGTTATGATAGAAGTTTGAAAAGAATTTATAATATTAATAGCCTTGAAAATAGTACTTCTAATGGTCCATGATGGTTGAGTAATTTTATTTAAATAATTAATTATGTTGAGGGAGTCACCTTCCACCCATATGTTCCTCAAATTCATTCTTTTGGCATAGATAAGACCATGAAGAGTAGCAAAGGCTTGTACAACATGATTAGCTTGAATCCCTATTGGAATAGCCATGCAACCCAAATAGTCACCATTAGAGTTTCTAATAATAACTTTGCATCCTGCTTTGCCTAGATTCCCTTTCGAGGCCCCATCAAAGTTTATCTTAAACTAATTCACTGGAGGATAGTCCCATCTAGCATTATCTATTGCATTGAGATCCTTAATATTCATTCCAAAACTCCTTATATTCCATCTATTAAGCATCCCTTCTTCCCACTTATTACAAGGTTTTTGTCTAGAGCCAATAATTTTAATATTTTCAATCATAAGGACCTTAGTTTTATAGAACACTTGATCAAGATTGGATTCCACTCCTCTAAAGATCTTATCATTGCACTCCTTCCAAGTGCCCCAACACAAATAGGGATGAATGAGGTCCCACAATTTGACAATCAAAGAATTCTTGGAATGAGCCTTCCAACTAGAAAAGAATAGTTAGATGGTAGCATGGAAAACCCAATCGACTTTTGGTAAGCTACAAACTTTATCCCAAAGCTTCTTGAAAAAGGGACAATGCAACATAATATGATCCACTAATTCCCCATCACTCTTGCAAAGAACAAATTGATTAATAATGATGAAACCTCTCTTCTTAAGATTATCAAGAGTTAGAATTTTATTTTGCAGAAGAATCCAAAAGAAGATATTAACTTTGGGTGTCATGCCTTTCACCCGAGCCTTAGCCCAACAAGGTTCATCATGATCATCAAAAGAGTTAGCATAGGCTAAGGAAATAGAGTACATACCAGTAGGGTCATTTTTCCAAATCAAAAAATCTTCTTCATGGTTTAAAAAGAATGCATTCAAACACTTACCAAGATCAACCAAGTTTTGGTCCACACTATCAAGTTTCACCCACATATCATCCTACCAGTAATCACCCACAAAAGTAGCAAACTAATTTTTCCATTGCTCCATATACCTATTCTACCTTGGATCATCATAAAGAGGGTGGTCCAAGATCCAAATCTCTTCCCAAAAAATAATTTTCCTACCATTTTCTACCTTCCATTTAACCCCTTTCCATAGAATAGATTTGAATTTTTGAGCATTCTTCTAGATTAGAGATGCCCCTTGTTCTGCATCAGTATTAAGGAAATGACGAAAATCAAAGTGGTCCCTATTATACTTATTATCCCAAATATTCTTCGATTCCCCCTCTTCCTTATGCCATCTCCATAATAATTTAGCCAATAATAATTCATTCATTGTAGTAATCCTTCACAAGCCAAGCCCTCCCTTCCCTTGGGATATACAAACATTTTCCTAAGAAATCAAAGGGAATCTTTTCTTAGTCTTTGTTTTGGTCCACAAGAAAGTCTTCTATATTTTCTCAATAGTAAGAGAAAACTTTCTCGAAATTTTGAAAACACTCAAAGAATAAAGTGGAACACTTTGTAGAATATACTTCAAAACAATAACCTTACCAACTTGACTAAGGAGAGAGCCTTTCCAACCAGAAAGTTTCAAGTGGATTTTATCAATCAATGAGCTTCAAAAGTTTTCAGGAGGGGATAAACCCAAAGGTAAACACAAATAAGTTCCAAGTAGAGAACCACTATCACAGCCAATAATCTTTTTGATCTTATTCTATCTTGCCTCACTAACATTAATAAAGTAGATCACACTTTTGCTCTAGTTAATTATTTGACTAGTGGCCATCCCATAGTCACCCAAAGCCTTCTTAATGTTACTAGCATTTCTCACTAAAGACTCCCCCATAAGAATAGGATCATCTAAAAATTGTTGATGAGAGCACACTAAATCAAAAGATGAGGGGTTAAGGCCCACAAAGTCCCCTTTCACCACCATATTATTCACAAATCCCCAAGCATTCAGCGAGAATAACAAAAAGAATAGGAGAGATTGGGTCCACTTGTCTAAGACCCCTAGAAGCCTTAAAGAAAGAGGTAGGGGAACCATTAACAAGCACTAAGAAGGAAGCTAATGAAACTAACATGTAGATAAGGTTCTGAAATCTCTTATTAAAGCCAAACACTTCCAAACCATAAAGGAGGAAATTCTAATCCACTTTTTCATAACCTTTTGAGAGATCAAACTTAAGAATAAACCCATCCTTCTTTGACACTACAAGAGAATGGATATTTTCATGAACTAAAATAATGCAATCCAAGATCTGTCTTCCATGAACAAACCCATTTTGTTTCCTTGAGATGATAGCCAGAAGAAGGGATAAAATTTTGAGTAAGAACTTTAGAAATAATCTTATAAAAAGAATTACACAAGCTAATAGGCCCAAACTGATATGATCTATCAGCACTCAACTTCTTTAGAATAAGGGCAATAAAGGTACCATTTAACTCCCTAAGGATGTTTCTAGTACCAAAAAGTTCCTTCTCACCATTACAAATATTAGTAGCAATGATATTCCAATATTTATGAAAGAACAAAAGAGGAAACCCATCAGGACCAAGGGCTTTGTCACCCTGGAAAGAGAAAAAAGCCTTAGAAATCTCATCCAAAGAAGGAATGGAAGTGAGGGATAGATTTTGGGCCTCAAAAATACAAGTTGGAATGCACTCCAGAAACATATTATGCTTTTCAAAATTCAAAGTAACCTTGAAGAAATCTACTAAGGAACTCGACAGCCTCCCTTTTAATAATCTCTTCATTATAAGTCAAACCTTCATCCATATTAAGTCTAGAAATTTTATTAGCCATCCTATGCTTTAAAGTAGTCAAATGAGAGAACATAGTATTTTGGTCCCCTTCCTTCATAAAGACCTTTCTAGAATGTTGTCTCCAAAACATCTCCTCTTTAGTAATAAGGTCATGAAGTTCAAAAAGTTTGTTGCTTTCCTCCTCCCTTGAGACTACTTCATAACCATCAATCTAAATCCTATCTTAAATATATTTAAGTTCCTCCAAAATATTTTTTTTGTTCTCAAAAATATTGTCAAAGGTATGTTTATTCCATTTCTTAATATTCTTCTTTACATGTTTCAATTTGGTTGCCACTCTAAACATTGTTGTACCTTCCACTTTGATACCCCATCACTCCTTAATGAGGTTCTCCAATTCTGGATGAAGAGTCCAAATTTTCTCAAATCTAAAGGGGAAATTCTTATGAAAGTTCAGCTTATCAGCAACTAGGAAAATAGGGTAATGATCTGATCCCACATGAACTTGAGCATTAAGTGCACTTTTATAATTTAGGAACCAATCATTACTAGTAAGAGCACAATCCAACCTGACCTAAATAAGATCCTTTCCAACTCTTTTATTAGTCCAAGTATACTAAATCCCATGTAAGTCAAGATCATGGAGAAGATGAAGACCAATCAAGTTTATTAAATCTAATCTATTATCCAGATTGGTCGGACTGCCTCCCCATTTTCTCTTTTAAAGGGGTATTGAAGTCCCCCATCACCAACCAATTCTCCTCAGCAAAAAGCTTGCTTTGATTTGAAATTTCTTCCCACAAGGCCTTCCTACCCCATTTGGAGTTGGAGGCATAAACATTAGTAAGGACCCAACTAAAATCATCTTTTGAATTAAAGAATCTAACATTCATTATATTTCTATTTTGAGAGATGAGCTCCCCTTGAATCCATCTATTAATCCAAAAAACCACCATCGCACCTGACACTCCTTTACAATAATTACCACTAATCCTTCCCCCATGGAAAATAGGAAGGCATTCCACCTTATCCTTCATCATTTTGGTTTCTTGAATAACAAAAATATCCAGCCTATTATCCCTAATCATATTTTTTAGAATGTCATATTTATGAGGGTTATTTAACCCTCAGATATTCTAGGAGATAATCTTCATAATTTACAAAAAAAATTTGAATCAAGGATGGTTCTTTGGCTACCTTTAGAAATGCCTCTATTTTCCTCAGTTGTCCTTTTCTAAAAATTGGTTGGTCTTCCAACTAATGACAGAGAAGACCCAACATCACCATTCTTGAGGGTTGAACCAACATTCTTAGAAGAAGAACTTCCATGTCTACCGTTTAAAGTTTTAGACTCCCTATTTTTAGAATCTTCTTTGGGACCTTTCTTATTATTTTTCAATGGAGTAGTCTCCTCATCTTTTTTCCCACCTTTATTCCTACCTTTAGACTATTTACCAACTAAAATCCAATTGGCATTAGAACTGTCCTCTTCCCACATTGCTTCCTCATCATGAGAGATAGTAAGATGGTCCTCAACTTCACCTCTAACAAAGTTGCCAACCTTCATAGGCTCCTAGACCCTATGTATTGTAAGCACACATGTATCCTTATGGCTCCCTTCTTTGACAAAATCCCTCCTCTCCTTGGTCATTATTGGTGTAAATAAGTATTTACTTATTACACTTACTTAAGTTTACTTAGGTTAATGCATTATTTAATTATTTTTATTTGTGAGACACTTAGGATTTTATGCACCTTTTTGAGTTGTCATGTTGAAAACACATGAGTACATAACTCTATTTAAGCACATGGTGTCTACAAAACTTATTTGCGTGCCACACCCTTGTAGGCTTATCCTCTCATCACTGCACTTACTTCCGTGCTTAATGGAGGATAACCCATATCTGGTAGACATGTGCTTGGTTCTATGACACATCATGGTGTTGATTATGAGGCATTCTAGATGTATCTTAGAGGCCTTTATATATAGGCACTTCTAGTGTACTTTTACATTGCATTAATAATGGCATATTGAATACATTGTCATTCTGATCATAATTTCTCTCTCTCTTTGGTCTATTGTGTGCTTGTGTTTGAGTTCTTAGTTCTTGGGAGAATTTTTCCCTTAGGAAAATTCTTACAATCATGATCACCTTATCTTCTTGGTTCCTCTTCAAGCTGTCACTATTATCTAAAAGGACCTAGGTAGAGGCATTCAAACCACTCTCCCTCTGCAAAGGTGAACCCAAGCTAGGATGGGGAGCACCCACATCATAGTGTGAGAAATCTAACTAATCTTGAGGAGGAGCACCATTTTCACAAGGTTTTGTGGGAACCTCCATACCACTAGTCACACTACCCACCACACCACCATTTGAACACTTAGACTGCTCATTTGGGGAGATAGACTCATCTAAATTTTCCCCCGCACTCTTAGAGAGATCTTTTCTCACCCAAAATTTCTTGAATTTCTTAGCCCAATGACCAACTTTCTTGTAATGAAAGCAGGCAAAAAGAATAGACTCAAACTCAATTTGTTGATCCAAAATGCTAAGTTTAGATTTTAAAGAGATAGATTCAAGAAAATCCACACCTCTTGAAACACTGACACAAAATCTAGCAAAGTTCAGTCTCCTCCTAGAAATAATCATAGGATCTAAAGAAAGGAGCTCCCCAAAAGTATTAGCAATGCCCTTGAACACATCTTCTACATAGAACTCAAGAGGGAGACCAGGTAGTCCAACCCAAATAAGGGCTTGAATAGCAGAATCATCCAAAGAGTAAAGGTTGAGGATTCATTTCTGTAACATCAAGGTATGCCTTCCCATAACCCCCATACTACTACATAGGATATCTCACTTGTCCTCCTCACAGGAAAAAAAAAAGGGGAGACACCCCTTAGCCATCGTTGAAATGTCAACTTGACCTTTCAAAATCCATTTTTTATGAACAAAGGCCCACACATCTTCAATATTTGGTCTATTCCCAGTGAATCACCCAACCAAAGTCATCTCCATATAGGAAATGTTTTTGTCAATTATCTGATCTAGGATTTTGGTTGAGTATATACCTTTATCCTTCATAGATATATCCTTGACCAATGGGAAACCAAACTTGCCAAGAGGGTGTATCCTAAACAAGCTAGACCATTTTTTAATCTACTTAGGCCCCCCTCCCAAGTCCTCTAAAAGCCTACCATCATTAGCATCCCAAAATTCAACACCCCCAAATTCAATAGGGGAATCTCTAGCTGATGCAGATTTCTCACCTGGGACAGAGGAATTCAAATTTAGATTCCTTCTCAAACACTTCTCCCTGCTCCCACACACACTCCTACTCGCCATCGTTATTCCCACACTTCTGTTTTGTTTTTTTTTCATGCTAAATAATTTTTTCAATTCTTATGGAGAAGAAATATTTCTAATTTTCAGGCAAAGTACAAAAAGATAAAGGTAGGGAAACCTAGAAATCATGACATTGAGATTGAAGAGGAAATTAAAAAATGAAAAAATGTAGAGCTTTAGTCAATAACCCTTGAGGGGGGAAGGAAATTATTAAAGGATTTAGGGGTATTTATACACCTAGAATGGGACATTTTCAATGCAATGGTTTTTTATGCTATTAGGAAGGAGAAGGGGATCAAATTAAACACAAAAAATAGGTCAGGGAAGCCCATAAAGGCATGAAATATAGTGATGACTATAAGGACTTAGTAACGTAATCTATCCAAAAGAGGGAAAAATCTAGATTCAAAGAATCTTTAGATGTAGAAGATACATGAAGCCTATTAGTGTAAAAATTTGGAGATGTAGACAGTGAGAAAGTTTCCCTCATGAACAACAATGAAGGAGGAAAGTGGGGGAGAAATCTAGCTTGTGTATGATTGTAACATCCCTTCTTCCATATCCTTCTACTAGGCCAATCATTGAAATCCCTAATGCACCTCAGGATCAAGATTTTTAGACTATAGATGAGATGAGTGAGGAAAAGGATAAACTCAAAGCATCATAGGTAGAGGTACCAATCCAATATGAAGAGATGATTAGAGATACAATTTTGTTTCTAGTACATAGAATAAAATGTCATCCTTTTTATTTGGAGATGTCAAGGTTAGTAGATACTTGGAAGGGATTAGAAAATAATAAATTCTAAATTGAGAGAAATTTTGAATAAATGGATCAGTAGAGAGGATAATATCACTATTCTATGTTTTACTATCATTGACAAGATTGATGATTAGATTGAGAAAATATATGATCAAGCAATTGACCTACTAGATTTTGATCAAAAGAGAGATATGTTACAAAGAAAGATGAGAACATGTTTCTCTAAGTATCTTAGTAGGAATTTTGATCTTTCACCTCATGTTCTAAAGGGCCTTAGAATTATCAAAGATAAAGAGGAATGGGGAAGAGAATTGAAAGAAATATTGAGTATTGGGATGAATAATATTGTTAATAAAGAAACCTATATATGATTTGAAAAAACTATTGAGGTAGTGGTTAATGTCCAATTATTCGATGAATCTTTCCAACAATATTTTGAAGAAATAAAGAAGTTGGAAAAATATATTTTGAAGAGAGAAAAGGAAATCCTCAAGTTTAGTTGGCCAGATGACATTGTTGGTAGAATATCCTTCATCTTTCAAACTCTTATAGGTGGCCTTTGATGATAAATTTATGGATAAATCCACTAGTACTAAGGAGAGAGAAATTTCTAAAAAGGCCATTCAGGAAACCATAAAAGATCTAGATGAAATGAGCCCTCAACCAACCCAAGAAATTAAAGACAAGACATCAAAGGTGGTTGAGGAAAAAGAAATCCAGTTATCTATTGCAGACACTATAATGGGTAAAAGTACAAGGTTATGTCACCTTTCAAGCTAACTTATCAAAATGATTGAATTTGGGTATTTTTATCCAAAAATCACTTTTTCCCAAACATATGATCTAGATAAATTCATTCTAGCTAAGTTATATATTGTCTCTATGCTTTCCATTTAATTCTCTTTGGTAAATTTCAGTTGTAATTTATTCTAAATTATATTTTAGTTTACTTTTGCTAATAATCTAATAGCTTATGTAAATGGTTAATGTAAATTGGAATAATTCTCTAGTTTTCATTGACTTTTTTGATCAAAATGAGGTCTAGAAATGAATATTCATGTTCTTCTCACAAAGTGTTAAAATAGATCTAGAAATAAGTGTTAGAATCTTGTGAGTTGATAGACCAATAGATAAGACATTGTTCATCCATTAAGGTTGATCTATTTTGAAAGACTTCTATTATTTTACTACTTTATTGTTGAAGATTTGAAGTGTATAGTCTATACTTGATTCATCAAGTTTTAGAGCTTGGTAAAATAGCCATTAATCATCTCTTATACAATATTAGAATTAAGGACAAGTTATCTACTATAAGTGAATTCATTTTGAGATTTGAATTTTAAAGATATAGAGAGTAATTTCCTAGGCAAACTCACCTAAATTTTGTAGAGTTCAAAGTGGAGAAGATATCACAGAGTCTTGTTAGTTGGTCCTTTTAATTTTCTTCTCTAAGTCCCCATTATGGTTTGTAGCTAACCCCTAGGTTTTTTGATGTCTTAAGAGGTTAAAATTATATCAAATTAGGATCCAACAATATGGTGACTCTACTAGGGAATGCTTGTAAACAAAATGGTGACTCTATTGGGGAATGCTTCTAGTGGTCTATTTTAATAGACAAACCTTGAGAATCTAAAAATTTCAATATAGTAGGAAGTACATGACGTGAGTTTGTCCAAATATTGTCTTGTCTACGTGATAGAGTTTTAATTTTCCAAAGTCCATCGTAAAAGAATTTTATCTATATTGGGCCCTTGTGTCATATGTATAGTGAAATATTATATTCTTGTGTTCCTTTCCTATCTTCTAGCCATATTTTAAAAAATTCCCTTTAGTGGGTTGTGACTTAGTGAAAGTTTTAGTAGCTAGTGATATATATTTGAATTTTTGTCTGAAATGGTAGATAGAAAGAAAAACAAGGGAGCATATACAAAGGCTAATCTAGAGGTCCCTTTATACACAAAACTATCCCATGGTGGTAAGTAGAACCAACCCAAGAAGAAAGGAGATCCTAACCACACATGGAAACCCTAAGAAAATGCCTCAACCCATTCACAGTATCATCATGTGATAGAAAGAGTATCTTCATTCTTAAATTCTAAGTCTAAGAATACTAGACTTTTAGGTGAATTTTTCACTACCCCATTGCCAGAAGAAAGAATCTACCAAGGTAAAAATGTTTCTTCTATAGGAGATACCACATTCAGACCCAATATTTTGAAAGAAATGAACCAATGGTGGGGTTACAAGAAAACCTTTAATGCTAGGCCAAATCTAGGGAATGTTCTAGATATAATGAAAGAAATTTCATAGATCTAGATGATTATGTAGATTCAAAAGATACGTCTATAGATTTTGAGAAAATATTATCTAAAATTGAAACATTTAGGAAGAAGGTTGCTAAGGAAGATGCCAAATATATATAGTTGGAATAAGAAAAATAGTTAATCACTATGAATACCCTCATAGAGAGGGAAATCTTTCTTAGGAGGATGGAAGCTTTAAAAGAGAAAACTAGGAAACTAGAGGAAATATTTTCCACTCTGCATTTAGACATATTTGGAGATGTAGGAGAGATAAGGTCAAAAATCCAAGATCAAGAATGCCTTATAAGAGAGAAGGAAGGGACTATCATTTCCCATATCCAACCTATAAACTTATAGAAGAAAACATAATAGATCTTACCATTAAGAGTCCTGATAAATGAAAGAAAAAGGTTGTGGATGTACAAATCAGTGTGCCTCAAGTTGTCCCTAAGAACCCTATCATATCAAAAATTTACTTAGAGTTTGAAAGAGAAAAAAAGGAGAGAAAATATCTTTTAAAGGAACTAGAGAAAGTTGAAAATGGGTTGAAGTTGTAGCAAGAAGGAGGAAGATTCATTTCTTCAAATCCACTTCTAGCTTAGCATCTTGGCCAAACCAAACTTTCCTATATAGAATCAAGGGGATGGACCTAGTACTTGAAATGTCTTATGTTTTTAGAAGAGGCCCATCTATATGGAAGGATACAAACATATGCCCTCTATAGGTATCCCTAGCTTTCCTCATCCTATCCCAAATGACTTGAGAGATAAGGTCACAAAGTTCTTAGGAAACAATGCTATAACTAGTATCTCAAGAAATTCATGGATATGCTCAATGATTATGAAATGGAGCATGAGGATGTTGTCATGAAATTTTTTGTGCATTCTCTCATTGAAAATGCAAGAGACGGGTTCAAAAAATTGCCTGATGATAGTATTGGTTCATAGGATGATCTAGAAAAAGGAGCAATATGGGGACAACACTAATGCAAGCTTCATATTGAATGAGTTCAATAATATTAAGAAAAATCTGAATGAGTACACATTTAACTTTAGTGTGAGATTCATGTACAAGTTATTCCAATTTATGAGACTAGGTGAGAATATGTGTCTCACTACCTATTTCAATACCTTTGAGAGAAAAATGGCTTATATTCTAGGAGATAAGGATCCCAATACATTAAGATATGACTTCAAGACAATTATCAATATTGAAAACAATAGAAAAACTTCTGGTAAACTAGGAAGACGAGATGATCCTGAGTTTTTTAATCCTAGGGGAATTAGGAAATAAGATGATAAGCCTATTACAACCAAAAATACAAAGGATGAAAAGATAGATTAGGTTTTGAATTTGGTTGAGAATCTGAATCCTCTAGTAAACCATGCAAGAAATCCTAATACCAGTGAAAAGTCACATTTCAATAATAACTATAATAGGCAAGCTAGTTTGTAAAACTACCCCTATAACACATAATGGGAGGATGGAAAGCCCATTCATAGTCCCACACGAGGCCCAAATTACAAGAATACACCAGATCCATTGCAAATAAATTGTATGAATATGGTGGAGGAAAGGTTTATTGAAACAATTGATTAATTTTTTATTATCCCTTATGTTACACAAAATGTCATATCATCACCAGTTAGTGTATATTGAGCTCACTCAAGCATTGAAGATAGTTTTCTTTGTCTATTAAGCATTCTAGAGTTTTCCTAGTTTAGAAGGTAGTATCTACAAGGTTCACTCAGGTGCCAAAGGAAAGTCTACAGAACCTGAGGGTTAACTAAGCACACTTAGTTAATGAAGGAAATGTTGGATGGAGCCAGTGTTAACCAAGCTCACTTAGATACCAAAGTAACTTTGTAAGTATGCAGTGTTGACTGAGTTTATTGGTTAACATAGGAAAATCATTTTTGAGTTAGTGTCTACCAATAAGGATTAGCTATTGAAGGATTTTCTTATTTTTGCATATTGAGTTCAATTGATTTATCTATTGGTTCTAGCTAACTGAGAAGATGAATATTAATTATTCTAAGTTATATTCTAGCTGACTTAACAATATGAATCATATAAATATAAGTTCAAGTTGAGGATTAGATGAGAGTGAATACATGAAAGATAATTGAATATCTAATGATGCAAAGAGGAAAAAAATTAGAAGGAAAAAGCATAATATCCTCGAGAAGCTAAAATGATGTATTCGATCAAGAAGGATGAAATATAAGCCAAAATGAGATCTATGATCACAAATTTAGTTGCATCAAAATTAGGTAATGTCATTGGTACTCTCTAACCATTATAATAGTGATCTAAAATCTCTTAACAAAGTTTGTTTAGCAATTATTTGTAAATCCTCTAACAAGGTGGCATTTCTATTGAAGTTTCTAAAGACCTCTAACAAGGCCACTCCTAATAGGGTGATTAAATCCCATAATAGGGTTATAGCTAATAGTATTTTTTCTAACCTTTAATAAGGTTTGGCTCTTAACAAGGCTCACTTCAGAAGAGTGAAAATTGGTAACTAGTTGCAATTGGTGATTTTTCCCAAATTGGGTTTCCACATTAAATCTTGGTGTTAAATTTGTTCATGTTATTTCTCTTATATGTTTGCAACTAAGTTAAAGTAATAAGTAATCATAGATAACATCTTAATATTTTCATGTTAAGTTTTTATCGAGCATTTTTAGTCTTTAGAGTTACAACATTTTTTGATGTGTTTGTCGAGCATTAGAAGAGTTCAATTTTTCAAAGTTAATTTTATATTGACATCTAAGGGATCTAGAATTTATTTTAGTGATAATTGATTCACCCCTCCCATATCATTTGATCCTCTTATATTTCCAACAAATTGCATCAGAGTATTTTGTGCTTACAGGGAAGGTTTCAAGGACCTAAGCTAAAGATCAAGATGTCTTACAGAAGAGAGATTCCCAAGTTGAATTGAGACAACTTTGTAGCATGGCAAGGAATTATGAGATTACATTTGGAAACTATTAGTGATTTAGGTTGTAAGTATCTTGATACCAAATACAAGACTCCTACTAGAATATTATCAGTTTAAGATATTGTTGAAAAGAAAAATCATAGCATCATGATGATTGATATTGCATCTACTCTTTATTATGTTGAATTTGATGAAGTAAAAGACTTCACTACAACTCGCACAATATGGATCAAACTAAAAGACATCCAATATAAGAAGAACCAAAGAAGAAAGTCTCAAAGGTCAATTTGATACTGAAAGAAGATGAAAACTTTGCAAAATATGCTGAAAAAATCAAAGCAAGTGTGAGCACAATCGAAGCATCTAGAGGAGACATTGATGAAAAATTAGTTGTAAGAAAGGTACTCAAAACTCTTCATATTTTTGCAACTAAAGTGTCTCCTAGTCAAGAGATGAGATGTGATCCAAATAGTAATATAACTTTGGATGCTCTAGTTGGAAGGTTGACATCTTTTGAGTTGAAAAACTATGATATGTTTGTAGTTCCAAGGATATTGAGTCTACATTTGAAGCGAAATTCTCACTCAAGAAATAGAGTAAGAAATAATAGGCCAATCAATTAGGAAATGCAGGAGAAACAGAAGAAATTTCTAATAGTGATCTTGAAGTTGTTGAAGCCTTACTTGCAAAGAAATATTCCAAAGGAAGAATAAAATACAAAGGTAAGATTTGTAGTGGCTCTCCCATTTGACTTCTATAAGTCATCCTAATGGATGCAACATTGTTGATGTTTTTTTGTGATGAATCATGATTGTGACCATGAGTGGTCTACAATGTTGAGGTGATTGGAGTTATGTTTTTGTATCAGTTGATTTGATTATGCTTATGGCTATTAATGAGATAATGATGTGATTTTTGGTTCACTAAGGTTTGTGCCAATGGTTACCAAGATCAATGTGGTATCATCAAGTTTTTTTATGATTACCTTGAGATGTCTGCAAAGATTGCACTATGTACTATTACTATCCTAGACTAGACTAGGTTCTTGTAGTAGTGGTTAGTCATGTTTATGACTATGTTCACTTTTGTGCTTAAAGTGCATTTTTATGTTGTTTTTACAACCATTATTAAATTATTAAATAATTAGAAATGGATTTTCCATGTTGGGTTCATTTGTTATGTGCTACAGATATTCACCTTGTTATGTTTTCGATCTAAGAGATATTTGTTACTTATGTTATGTTTTACTTTTGAGATGACCCGAGGGTCAAATATTATACCTTGATTTTAGTATCACAGATATTAGACTACTATGCTACTTAGTTGATCATGTTTTCATGATGATGCCATTTTGAGATGATAGTGTGTTTAATAATGATATTTGGTTATTTAGTATTTGGACATATCTCTGATTTTGTTATGTGATGGATTTAATGCTATGGTTATTTACTTCATTCTTGCATTGTTATGCTTTATGAGAACATGAGTGATGTATATAGATTATTTTAATATAACTAAATAAATGGTTAAATTAGGTGATTTAATGCATTTATTGCTTCAGCTATGTTATTAAATGCAATTGCACTTGATCATGTTGTTTAGTGTCTAGGATTTATATCCTTGGTAGTGGGACATGGAGTTAATGATTTAGCTATTCACTTTTTACCAATGTCATCCAATATGGTCAATGTATCCTTATTTTAATTTTTTAATTAAACCTTTCAATGATTATTAAATCTGAACTCATTTGCATTATATGGTTAGACCAGTGAGTGTCTCTGTGTAGTTAAAGATTCACATTGTCATGAAAGTTGTTAAGGAAATTTATGTGTTTTTGGGTTTTCAAGCTTTTTAATTGATTTATTTTTATTTTTGGTAGGTTTTCCATAGATGAATTCCTATTTCTAGGAATAGCCTATTTTGGTTTGAGTTAATTCAAGGTTTAACTAGGTTGGCTGGTTATTTTCCCTAATTGATTATTCACTCGAAAAGTGAATAAGTATACAAAAGGATTTTAGTTCCTCACTTCTCACTTTTTAATTAGAAAGTTGGAGAGTAAAACCCAAAATCTTCTTCATGATGATTTAGTATTTTTTTGTTGTGGGAGATACGAGCATGGGATCATCGCAACATTGAACTTGTTGGATCTAGCTTGGGGAGACCTTGGATTGCTGCAATTTTCAACCACTTCTGTGGGCTTTTTATTTTCTGGTTTAGATTCTCATTTTGCCCCTTCAACTGCAAAGTAGGGCTCTCCCATTTTATTATTTCTTCTTTATTTTTACTTCTATTTTCTATAGCCGTTTGATTGGAGGTTGAGAACTAATGTTCCCCTCCGTTTCTGTTTATCGGTTCTACCTAGTTGGTTGGGTATGAGAATTTCCCTATTTTTTGAGACAAGGGTTTGATGTTTTGCACCGTTATGCTGACCATTTTCACATACAATGTTTGAACTTAATCATTTTTGGATTTTTGGGGTTTTTGTATCCAAAGGACAAATGGGTTTTAATTTTAAACTTTTCAAAAATTTGGGGTTTTTACCTTGTTTTCTGTGCTACCCTATTTTCTCAAGTTCTCTTGGCACAAGTTGGGTTGTGGACCTAGATTATCTATTTAGATATCAGTCAAAATTTTTTTGCACTTTTGTGTTTACATTGGGATGAATTTCACATATGTACTCCTGACTTTGTGTTTGGTTAAGTGATTTTATACTTTTTGTTATGGTTTCTTTTGGACCTTTGCTTTTGTTTCATGGACACTAGGGTTCGTGTAGAATTTATACTCATAGATTGAGGCCAGTTGAATGAGTTCAAGATGTTTGGTCTTGATGCATCATTGGGATTCATGTAGAATCTATGCTTCTAGATTGAGGTCAGTTGAGTAATTTCATGATGTATGGTTTTATTGGCTTTGGTATTCGTGTAGAGTCCATCCTCCTGAGTTGTTTTCAATTGAGTGATACTTTGTATTGTGTTCTCATCCAGTCCTTGTGTTATGATCTTTATGATGGTGGTGTGCCACATGATATTATGTGCACATAAATTTGTTAGCTGACTTGCGAGGCCTGATCTTTCATGGTACTTCCAAAAGTTAGGATCATTAGGGTTTCGATGGGAGTATGCATGCCCATGGGCACTCATCATAGGATGAGCATGGGTAGGGTAGGGTAGCATATGGAGGGGCTTCTATCTTGTATCTTGGTGACTATTTCCCAATCGGCAGAGGAAGTTTTGTAGAAATGATAACTAAATATAATGTGTGTTGGTAATAAAAATTAAGATAATTAAAAAGAGGAATTGTGTGCCTTTTGTTGGGAAGTTGATGGTAACTAGAATTGTGTGCCTTCCATTAGAAATTTGATGCTGCCAATAATAGCTTGGGCTTCTCAATGCCAAGAAACTCTTCATGATGTCAGCCCCTACTTAGTAGCCTATTGAGTGTCTGACTAGGACCTGTACTTCTTACATTGTATTAGGTTCTTGGTTGTAGCCATCATACTATCTAGCGTGAGTGTTAGCCATGGATTTTATTATTGTGTATTTGTCATTGGATCATTATCTCCATCAACATGGTGGGTGTGGACCTATGGGTGCCACGTGGTTGGGAGGCATAGCTACCTTCACCACTGCTAGGGACCAGTGTATAAAGATGGTCTTTCATCATATTACAACCATTGCTAGATATTTCACTTGATGCTTTGAGTTCTACAGTATGCTTTCTTGTAATTTATGCTTTCATTGGAATACTTGGATATCATGTTTAGAAGATGTTAGTTTATTTGATGCATTCTCATATTATGATGTTTAACATATGACTAGATGATGTGAACTGCTATATTGGATGATCTATTTCTTATTGGTTTAGCATGTTAGATTTCCCTATTATGATGATCAACATGTGATAGGTGATGTTATCTACTTGAAAAATTATCTTATGCTTTATTACTAACATCTTATATTTCTTATGCTTATATTGTAGCATGTTTTAGTAGTGAAGTGCCTATTACAATAGTACCGATGATCTGATCGATGGCTTGGTATATTACGCATGGGGCATGGCTAGGATCCATGATGGTCTTATGATGATATTGATGGTTAGGAGGAACCATGTACTTAGTTGTTTTATTCAATTTTGTGATGTTATTTATGTACACTGTGATGTCACTTCTATTTACTACAATGTTTCTTTCAGTAGAATTTTTACTACTATGGTTTAGATGGATAGATGTTCCCCTTTCTTGTTGTTTATGTACTCAAGTGTTCATTCATTGATTTATGTGGATTTGGTACTCCCCAATGTGGAGGAAATTCATTTCCTAGGTTGTTTTCCTAAAGTGCGTTGGCTTGATGATGTGTTTCCTCATGCAAAATTGTACTTTTTTGTACGAGAATGTGATGGTTCTTTTGGCTCCTTGCATGTCTTCACATAGTTCTTGTTACTTCCTCATGCAAGAATGTGAGGGTTCATATAGTTCTTAGTACTTCCCCATGTGAGATTGTGCACTTCCTTATGTGAGATTAGAGACTAGTGCACTTCCTCATGTGAGAAAAAAGGAGTAGTTAGGCTTAGCCAAGGAAGTTTTGAAAGTTTTTTTTGGACACCTTTTTGGATTTCACACCCTTCTAGTTCAAAATACTCTTTCTAAGGGCTTTAAAATATATTGTTTAGCTATAAGTTTATGTAAAATTATACTTAAGATATATTATAATATATGTGGCAAATCTTTTGAGATAGGTTTTAGACCTCTCTGAGATAAGATAAAGATTCTAGGAAATTTGAAGGCTTTAGAAATTCAGACTTAGCCAAATTTCAAGGCTTTAGGATTTTAGACTTAGCAAAATTTATGGGTTCTACATTTATACCCCAGCTTGGTGTTTTATTGATGAGTGGTCATTGTTGGCCTTTGTTTACATGTCTATTTGGTAGTGGCATTCAGAGATTCGTTGGTTGCCAGGATTGTGGCAAAGTCTTTCATTGTGATCTTTGTGATCCCTATATGATATTTTCATGTGCATTCATACTTGTAAAAAAAAAATCTTTCCTTGAACTGAATCCTTGTTCTAAGTTTCTCTAGGTGGGGCATTACAAGATTCCTCTAATCAATTTTTCTTGTGAAGAAATTGGTCACATTGCGATAGGTGCCCAAACCAACAAAACATTGATGAAAAGAAAAAAATAAGTAAAAGGGTAAGAAGGAATTTAAAAACTACAAAGACCACAAGGAAAAAGGTAAGAAATCTTCTTTTATGGCTAAAGACTCTAATAGCAGTGAAGATGAAATGATATAAATTGCTGTAAAAGATGAATCTGGTGAAGAAGGAGATGAGATGGAACTTATCTCTCATGTTAGCAAAAATGATACATGGATTACCAATAGTGGCTACTCAAATCATGTGACTGGAGATAAATCAAAGTTTGAAGACATGGAATATTTTGATGGTAGTAGTTTGAGATTTGGAAACAATGAACCTTCTTGCATAAATGGAAAAGAATGTATCTCTTTGACCAGAGAACTTATATGTGATAATGCTTATTGGGTTGAAGGAATAAAGCATAATCTACTGAGTGTGGCACAATTGAATAAAATTTTATTCAAGGTTGAATTTATGGATGGAAAGGCCAAACTACTAGATGAAAAAAGAAATCTAGTTGGATTTGGGAAGCAAAAATAGGTAACCTATTCTATCTAGATCTTAATGAAAGTTCATGTTTTATTGCTCAAATAGAAGAATGTTGGTTACGAAAAAATATATCATGTCATGTAAACTTTGATAATCTAGTTAAGACAAGAAAACACAAAAGAGTAAGAGGTATTCCTAGCTTAAGGAAACATTATATGGGTCTATGCAAAAATTGTCAAATTGGTAAGATGGGAAAGACTAGTTTCAAAAGAAAGAACTATCATTCTAAAGAAGTCTTAGAGCTTGTACAGATAGACTTAGTGGACTTATTTTAATAGAGAGTTATAGTGGAGATAATTTTTTCATTCTTTTTGTTTATGACTGTAATTTATCTAAGAGAAAAATAAGAAGCTTTTCAAAAATTCAAGTGGTGTTTGGCAAGAGTAGAAAAGGAAACTAGAAAGAAGTTAAAATTCTTAAGATTAGATAGAGTTGGTGAATTCATCTCTAATGAATTCAATGAATTATACATTGAAAAAGGAATTAAAGGACAAGTATCAACTCCTGGTACACCTCAGCAAAATGGTATAGTAGAAAGAAGGAATAGATCCATCCTAAATTTTGCAAGAACATTGATGATATAGAAGAATGTTGCAATAAAATACTAGAAGGAAGCTATTAGCACTATAGATCATACTTTGAACAAAGTAAAACTAAATAAAGACTCAAATCAATCTCCTTATGAACTATGGTATGGCTACAAACCTAATGTGAGTTACTTTAAAGTATTTGGTAGAAAATGTTATATCTTGAAGGAATCTTAGAAAGTAAAATTTGATGTCAAAGGTGATGAAGGCATATTCGTAGGGTATTCATGCAGAAGTAAAGCATACAAATGTTTGAATTTGTTTACTCATAAAACCATAGAAAGTGTACAAAAGTGAGAATTGATGAGTTTGCAGAAAAGAGTGAAGAAGAAATTATCAAAGAGCCTAAGGATTACAAAAAAATTATTTACTATGAACATGATACTCTACCAAATCTATCTAAAAGAAAGGAGGGGTCATCTCTCGAGTCCCCAAAATCTCCAATAGCTATAGAGTTGCAAATAGTGCAACTTTAGTCATATTCTAAAGGACCTAAGTCTGATGGACCCAAGTCACAAACATTGGGACCCAAGGTTGATACTAAAGTTCATGCTAAAATTAGTGAAACTGATTCCAAATCCAAAGAACCTATGTTAGCAAGATATGTCAAAAGGCATCTTGCACCTAATCAGATCATTAGAGACAAATCAAATGGAACAATGACAAGAAGGAAATTAAAAGGTGCATTTTTACTTGCTACATTTGAACGTAGAAATGTTAAAGATGCATTGGATAATGAAAGTTGGATTGAATTAATGAATGAAGAAATAGAATAGATACATAAGAATAAAATTTGGAATTTTGTTCCTAGACCCAAGGATAAAAATGTAATTGGTACAAAGTGGGTATTTAGTAATAAGCCAAATGAAGATGGAAAAGTTTGTAGAAACAAAGCAAGGTTGGTATGTAAAGGCTATTCTCAAGAAGAAGGTATTGATTATAGTGAAACTTTTGCTCATGTTTCTAGATTATAAGGTGTTAGAACTTTACTAGCATGTGCATCTCATAGAGGATTTAAAGTTTATCAAATGGATGTAAAATTTACATTCTTGAATGGAATTCTTGATGAGGAAGTCTACACTAAACAACCTAAAGATTTTGTAGATCCTAGAAAATGGGACATGGTTTGCAAATTAGACAAGGCATTATATGGTCTCAAGAAAGTTTCCATAGATTGGTATGAAAAAACTCATAGCTACTTGATATAGATTGGTTTTCAAAGAACTAATGATAACAAAGTAGTCTGTATATGAAAGAAGGACAAAAAAAAGATTGTGTTGGCAGAAATATTTGTTGATGATACTTTATTCATAGGAAATGATGACTTGTGCAAGTAATTTTTAGAAAAAATGAACAAATAATTTGAGATGTCTATGTTTGGAGAGATAAAATTCTTTGTTGGATTACAAATTTAATAGAAGAAAGATGGTATCTACATTACTCAATCTAAATATATCAAGGATATACTAAAGAAATTTGGAATGGAAGACTCAAGACCAATTAGAACACCTATGTCTACTAGACATAAAATTTCCAAAAATGATGAGTCTAAAGAGGTAGATCAGACCACATGTTGATCAATAATTAGAAAACTACAATATGTAGTGCACACAAGGCCTAATATTGCATTAGCAATTAGTATGTAGGCAAGATTCTTAGCAAATCCCAAAGAAAATCACATGTCAATAGTTAAAAGAATCATGAGATATCTAAAAGGTACTAAAGAATATGGTTTATGCTACAAAATAGGAGAAAATTTGGATTTAAAAGTATTCACATATGTTGATTGGGTAGGAAGTATTGATGACAGAAAAAGCACTAGTGGTGGAGCATTCCTTCTTGGTAAAAGACTAGTGTCATGGACAAGCAAGAAACAAAATTATATCTCTCATTCCACATCAAAGGAAAAATATGTGGCAACAGTAGTCAATTATTCTAATATTGTTTAGTTTAAACAACTATTGATAGGTATGAAGATAAAGATCAAGGATTCAATAGTTATATAGTGTGATAAAACCAATGCAATCAATATATCAAAGAATCTAGTGATGCATAACAAAAAAAATCACATTGCAATAAAATATCATTTCTTGAGAGAATTGTTTCAAGATAAAGAAGTAAGGTTGGAACATGTGAATACAAAAGAACAAATTGCAGACATATTCACCAAGCCATTACCTAAGGATGCATTTTTTTATCTAAGACATAAGCTAGGGGTCATTCCTCTATTTGAAGCTCACTAAATGAAGTTTAGTGATGCATCAAACAAAGTATTATTGAAGATGAATCAGTTGGTGCAATATTAACAAGGGCATATTGAAAATGAATTAGTACTTGAGGTACATTGATATTAATTGATTATTGTCTTTGTCATGAGATCTAAAAGAGGGAGAAGTTTTATGTCATATCTCATAGAGATTTTGGGGAGAAATTTTCTATCATAGTAATTTTGTAAAAAGAAAGAGTTTTCAAAGAGGGAAAATGAACTTGGTCTGATATCAAAAGTAAAGTTTTCTGTCAGAAGAAGTTCTACTCGATAAAAGTTTTCTAACAGAGGGAGAAACTAAAGCTAGAAAGAGTTCATAGTAATAGAGAGAGTGCTCATGGATGAGAATTAGAATGAAAATAAGGATATGTTTCTTACTTTATTCTTGCTCCAAAATTTCATTGTATTATGACATGTTGTGTTTTTGTCAATGCCAAAGAGGAGGATTGTTGAAACAATTGATTAATTGTGTATTGTCCTTAATGTTACATAAAATGTCATATCATCACCATATCAATGTATGTCAAGCTTACTCGGGCATTGAAGACAATTTTCTGTGTTTGTCGAGCATTCTAGAGTTTTCCTAGTTTAGAATGTAATATCTACCAAGTTCACTCGGGTGCCAAAGGAAAGTCTATGGAAGATGAGTGTTAACCAAGCTCACTTGGTTAATGAAGGAAATGTTGGATGGATTTAGTGTTAATCAAGCTCGGTCAGTTATGAAAGGAAATTCTCAAGTATGGAGTGTTGACCAAGTTTACTTGGTTAACATAAGAAAATCATTTATGAGTTAGTATCTACTAAGCAGGGTCGGCCAACGAAGGATTTTCTTGTTTGGAAATATTGAGTTCAATTGATTTATCTGTTGGTTCTAGTTGACTAAGAAGTTGAATATTAATTATTCTAAGTTATATTGTAGCCAACTTGAGAATATAAAAGATATAAATATAAGTTCAAGTTTAGGATTAGATGAGAGTTAATGCACAAAAGATAATTTAAGTTATAATGATGCCAAGAGGAAGTGAATTAGAAGGATAAAGTAGAATATCCTTGAGAATTTTGTGAGGCCTCACCCAATTTGTTTTAGTATAGATGTCATTATTGCATTGTGGTACTTTTAATTTGATATTTTGATATAGAGTTCCAAGACAATAGGGTTATGTCATTTTTATATCAACATTTTGATGATTCACACTTATTAGAACCTAATTGATATATTTAATGATTTCATTTCATGTTTTAAATTATTTCAATTGCTTTAATGGAAACTAAATTGCATAAATACTTGGATGTCAAATTGTAATGTTCAAATGAAAATTAGCGCCAAAGCATAGATTTAGATATGTTAATGAACCCAATTCACATGACTTGTAACTTAATAGTCATGAATTTAATATTTCATCACTATGATAGAGAATAGATTATGTGATTTTTCAAAATGTTAATCTAATCATGTTACATAAGAATTGGTTATTTGTGTATGAAAGGATTGAACACATATGGATATAGTTTTATGATCTGATACTATTAGATTTTTGATGCAATGTGAAATTTTAATTTGATTATGATGATTTATGATACATAGATAGATGTTGATTTGATTTTGATATGCAGATCCTGATATTTTAACATTTTGAGTGATTTACTTGAAATGATTAGGAAAGGAAATGTATTTTAATTATGTTAATAAGATTACATAACATTTAAAATTATAGGCATTTATGATATTTATTTATATAACCTCCTTGGACTATTGATGCTCGAGTTGAATGTATAGGAAGTGGAACCATGAATAGTTTTTGGGGGAAACAAGTTCCAAACCTTGTGAACACAGTTTAACCAGGGTGAATCTTTGGAAGATTCAAAAGCCTCAATGTGAAAGTATTTTTCTTCGTAATTGTATGGTTGCTTGATTTTGAATATGTTTAATCATATTTTAGATGCATTAAGGGCCTGTGAAGGTGAAGTGTGATGTATTTTTGTGTGTCACTTGACACTTGTTTTGTCTATGTGTTGATGACATGTCACCTAGAGTGTTGGTCACAAGGTCACTTATCTTGATTAATGTTTAAGTACATCCCCTTGGGAGAGAGTATTAGGATGGGTCACCATCATGTGGATTTTCTAATTCAAATTTGTTAGGTATTTTAGGGGGCCTAAATGGGATCCTAAAGTGTTATTTTATTGATAAAAAGCCACCCAAATGGTAGTATAACATGTTAGGGGCCTAAATTCAACTATTTTAGCAATTTCCTAGCTTAGTGAACCCCTTAAACAAAGCCATCTTGAACCAATTCGAAATTTTGAGTTTCCCCATGAGGGTACCCTCACCATCCCACTTTGTTAACCTTCTTATTTTGGAGGAGCAACAATGTAAGATAGGGAGGCTTGATGTCCTTACTCAAAAATGGTAGTAGAGGGTCTTTTTAGTGGAGGGGTGACAAACTAATGAGTTGTTCACCCACTCTCTAATTTTAGAGATAGCTAAGTTTTGGAGGGAGATTAAGGGAGCTCTACTACAACTATCCTTACCCTAGCTTGCACCAAGGTTGGTGACTCAAAAATGTTCTTCTATTTCTTTTCTTTAGCATGGATAAAAAAATCTGCAAGTGTGAAGAGTTATCAATGGAGTATGCATTGCATTGTGAATCTTGTGGTATGAGCTTTGTCATTGTGTTGTGGAGAGGTGAATGTGTCTTGTGCTCTTGGAGATTTTTCCTTGTTTTTGATTTGCTTGTTTCTTCATTTGTTTTGTGGTTGATTCTTTTTTGAATGTAAGTGTTGATTGTGATTATGGCTGTGAAGGCTTACTCACCCTTGGGAGGGAAGAGAAGCCTTGGGTGAAGGGCATAAGTTGGGCTTGACATTGTTGTTGAGAAAATTACCTCATGATGAGGGTTTGTTAATTTCATGGAGTATGGGCTCCATTATGGCCATGAATCTTGTTGTTTTGGGAGGTACAAGGAGGTTTTTTTTGTTTTGGGAGGTGCAAGGAGGTTTTTTGTTGTTTTGGGAGGTACAAGGAGGTTTTGGTGAATGAGGAGGAGATGATTTTTTATGATGGCCTGGAGAGGCAAAATGTATTGGCAATATATTATTTATGATGTTATAATATCTCCTCTTTGAAGAGCCCACCTTCACCCAACGTTTTATGATTCCAATGGAGAATCCTTGTGTAAGCTTTGGGAGGGAGTTGTTTGTGATTTATGTAGTGTTGCATGCAATGTTTAGTGATGTATGAGTGTAACCTATTTGGTTCTTATTTTCCCTACTCAGCAGGTGGCTTCATAGAAGCCTAGGTTGGGAGGTGAGCCTCCATGATTCCTATTTTATGTCTTTTGAGTAGGTTTTTGAAGATTCATGCTATGAAGTATTAGGGTTTCACCCTTGTCAAGGTGGAGAAGATCCAAATGTGTAAAGAAGGCTTAATGTATATGTATCTTAATGTCCATGTTTTTTTTTTTTCAATGTTCAAGTTTATTATTGATCATGATTTTTTGGAAAATGTCTTGTAATGTCTCATTTTGATGAAAGGAGAATGTGTCATTGTTACCATGTGAATATGTAGAGGGAAGAATTTGAGAATGATGTCCATGTATGTCTCTTTATTAAGAAATGATCATTTGAAGTTTATGAGTAATGGAAGATTTAATATAAAATGTAGAATGTAATGTCATCCTTGTTATCATTTGAAAATTTTGGAAGAAAGGTTGAAAGATTGTATGCTTATATTTCACTTGTAATGAAGTTCTCTATGATAAATTTCATGTGTTATGAAGGAAGGTTGTAGATATTTCTTATCTAGGATGTTTTGTAGATATATAATTTATATGTGACATGTAGAATAATGTTGTGAATATAGTTGGTAAGGTTTAAAATGAAAAAGTTGCATGGAGAAGATGTATGATTGAGCATTTTATAACTTGGAAGTAAATCATCTTGCTTGATAATTTATTGTATATGTTTAATCATTTATGCATTAAAATTCCTTTGAAGGTTAAATAAATTTGCTAAGTAGACAACATTATTCTATTCAATTATATCCTCTTAGAATTTATATGATACTACTAATCAACTCAAAGTAAAAAGGAGATAGCTGAGAAAAGTATATACTTAGATCAATTTTGGTTAGCTTTGCTATAGGAGTGTATTTCACCTCTCTGAAAAATGTATGGGGAAGGAAATAATTCCTTCCCCATAATATAGAGTAATAAAATAATAACCAAAATATACTTTAGGATCGAGTACTCCAAATAAGAATAAAATAATATTTATATCCTAGGGTAAATACTTAGTTATAATAAACACCTATTCTAAGTTACAAAATGAACCTCACAAGAACCATGTGACTTATCAAGTCACCATCATACCTAGTTTAAATATATAAAAAACTAAATAAAATATGAAAATAAAACTAAAACCTAGATGGGATGGCAAGACAAAGAAATCTTATAAAAATATAACTCACAAATATACCACTTTGAATATAATAAATGATGGAGGGCCACACCACCTGTACCAACTCACAACAAAAAATGTAACAATATGGAGATAGAGAGATGAAAAAAATGCTTCATAAAGCATCCATTAATACTTGAAATACATTAGAAGAGATTACATTTGAAGAGCTTACAATGCAAGAACTTCTATTTCTCAAACCCTTTACAAGAGATTACATACAAAGAGCTTCTACTTGAAGAGCTTCACTTGAAGAGCTTCTATTTCTCCAACTTGATTACAAATGATAATAAGCCTTGCTTAAATAGGAACTTCTAACCCAAGACATTACAAACACAACCAATGTCGGATAAAAGGTAAATACAACTACTTTTAAATAAATATTAAATTCCCACCCAAATACAACTAAGCACCCAACAAATATTAAATACATGATTTAAGGATCTTTCCACAAACTTCTAAAATTCCACCTACACACCTCGATTAATGGAATGCCAACTATTTTTATTATTTTCTATTTATGCCACCCATGCACCTTGAAAATAGAAATTCCTCTTTTCTCCTTATTTCCTATTTTTCTATTTTTTATTATTTTCCTTCCATTTTCGTCACTTTCTCTCTCCTCCACAATTTTTTTTTTCCCTTTTGTTTTTTTTTTTTTTTTCTAATAATTTAGTTTTCCCATGCAAGATGCTCCTGCATCAGACTCTCTTGGTAGATAGAAAAATGTGTCCCACACTTTGATGTCAAAAGAGAGACATAGAACCATCTTCATCTTCATCACAAGCTTCCACCTCAATAGGGACAAGAAAACCAACATGCAAATCTTCCACATTTTTTTTGCTGATGCATGATGCTCCTGCATCCAACTCCCATGGTAGGAAAAATTTTGTGAATATGGATTCACAAAATGAAGTAGCCACTATTGACAGATTTTTTTCCTCTTCCTCCAACACATAGCTGAAACAAGTATCCGATGCTGAAATTTCTCCTTTTCAATGAACTCTATCCAAGTATAAATCTCATCCTTATCCAATCTTGTTGAATTAATCACACCTATAATAAACCTAGCAACACCATACCAATCTTTCTTTGCATACCACACAAAACTAACAAGATTCTCATGCAAACCATCATCAATATCTTTTAAACTCATCTCAAAGACAACATCTCATGATACATAAGAATTTACCTATTTGACATCCTCATCTTTGCTTGCCTCTTTCATGTCGTCAACAATGCATGTAACTACTTCACTTGCTTGATCTCCAACAAAGGCACTATATGTTTCCTCCATTGCTACAATCTTCAAATTATCTTCATCTACTTCAAGTTCGTAAATCTTGTCATCTTGATGCTCTTCCTCTTCTCCATAATCAAGTTTTTAGAAGACAAATCTTGTCCAAAACAAGAACCTCGTGCAAACTGCCTCACAATTGGTGCTCTGTCTACACAATCAAGAACTTCTTCACAAAGTTCACCCAACTCAAGGTCCTGGTGCAAACTGCCTCACGTTCGGTGATCTATCTGCACGCTCAAGAACTCCTGCTCTGATACCACTCATGTAGTATTTCTCTGCTACCACTGAAAAATGTATGCTCTTCATTTTCACAACTCAGCTTCTAATTCATTCACTTGCTTCTGCAAATCAACTAGCAATGATTGTTGATTTCTTGCTCTAAATTTCTCAAGTTGAGGAATCCTCAAATCTATCCAATCACAAAAGTCATCTTCTTCTTTCTCTTTCATCTTCTTCAACTTTAGGTTCGCAAATGATTTCCTCTTCATCTACTTGCTCTTGCACTGGATCATCTTTCTTTTTCACATCCAAGGAATTATCAACATCTCTTTTCTAGTGACATCATGCATCAATAAAGCACAAATCTTTTTACACATTCAATCTAACCTAACAAGTCAAAAACATATATAAAAATGTCATTCCAAATGAGGGACCAGCAACCTAGGCATCACTTTAAAAGTCCTTCTAGCAAAATAACATAAAAATAAATAAACAAGAATGTGACCCCACTAGGGGAGGTGACTTTTTGACTTTGGGATTTTGGCCAAAAAGGTAATGATTGCTCGACATGACACCATCCCATCACCTCTTTCCTAGGCAGCCAACAAAGGACTTAGGAGATTTGAAATTTCACTTGCATCCACTACACCACATCTAGATAAGTGGGTTGCTAAATGTATGGAAAAGGAGGACATAAGTTTGGAGGAAACACTTTTTATCTATTGGAGAAGGTGTTTGTGTACTTGGAAGAAGTGACATGTCCTTATCACATGTCACAAATAATTTATTGCTAAGAAAGATATTATGCCATACAAACCCAACTAGGGGCCTATGTTTGGAGGGGGAGACAAGAATAAAATTGATGTGACATCCTTAAAAAAAAATTAGGTGTGAAAGGAAAACTGAATTTTCTTTTCCATATTTTTATATTATAAAGTGATTAGCTCATGTGAAAATATTTATGAGTGTAACTCATGACGTTTCTAATTAATAAATATTAAGGTTCCTCATTATTGCTAAATGTACTTTCTAAATCATGTGTTAAGACAAATATGTGTAATTAATAGGAATAAGTATTGATGCATATTTAAGATATTCCTTTTAAATTAGTGTAATGTGTAGGTAATTACATCTATTGTTTTGAATTGTAAAGTAATAGTGCTTTTAAATCTTGAATGAATGAGGATAGGGGTGTGCTATAAAGTTAAGATTTGAGTTGTATTTTATAATAATTGAATACACCAAGTTAATTAATTTGTGGAAGTGTAGCAGTTAGTAGGTGATAAATATAGATACAATTAAAAGAAAAAAAAAGGGTAAGCTATGGTAGAAACTTTCATCACTCTATGATGGAAATGATAGTTTCTGTCATGCCCAAACTATGAGGGCAAGAACACAACAATTTTTTTTTGAATAACGATAAAATTACTCTAAGTTTGAAAATGATTGTGATTACAGTTTAAGTCAGTTTTCTCTATATTACGTCTTAAGATTATAAACAAGAGGATGGTTATTATAATTAAGATTTGAAACTTTAGTTATAAGATTTATCTCAATAGACTTATGTTATTACATTAACTTTTAATAATAAGAAAACAATTATTTAAATGACAAAGAAAAAGTATTCGAGTACAGATTCATTGAGAAAGTATAATCAAAATCAACTATAAAACTCTTAGACAATAATCAATTTACAAACTAATCGATATTGGAAGTCACTTTATGGAAAAACAATTTAACTAGAATTAAAACATATTATATATATATAATTTATTAACTTTAAACATTTCAACTATTTTAACATAAAAATTAACTATCTAATCTTACTAAATTTGCATGATGATAGAACCTAAAATTTAGTATTAATTTATCATGATGCTTATAACAAAATCAAACTTAACCTTGTAATTCAAATAAAATCACCATTCAGGTACCAATTCGATTTATGCTAATAAAAACTATGATCACAACTAAACTATATTAAAAGATAAATTTACTTAAAAGAAATACTAACTGAATTAAAAATCTAAACTATATTACATTTAATATAATTTTGATGCTAAACTAACTTTAATTTTAAAGAAGATGTTTACCAAACTAAACAAAAATTACATTTAAATATCTATATATAAACATATAAAACACTAACCAAATTTACTTAACTAACCTAACTAATCTAAATCTATGACATAATACTAACCTATTACTAACAAACATATCTAACACCCTACACTAACCCTACACTAAGCCCATCCTAACCCCATGCCCCACTTGGACAAGTGCTTCCCAAGCACTCTCCTTGGGACAGCGCTCTGCCCAAGGGAGGCATGTCAGACCACCCCCCCCCCCCCCCTTCCCCCAATAAACATGCGATCCAAGAGGGTTGAAAGTGGAAGGAAACAAGGTCAAATCACTTGCAAATTTATTATTTTAAACACATAACTTTAATGCCTTCCCTCCAATCTGAGCGCCCAATTTGGAGGAACATAGTGATGGGACATGGTGATGTCATCATGTGGGATGACCATTTGACTTGCCCCAAATATTCATTGATAAAGTTTTATAGGTGAGAGTTAGGATATTAAGGATGTCTACTAAAACTATATTACTTTTGTCATAATGAATCGAATTTGGTTTTAGATTTTATTTTATTTTAATGTAATGTGAATATTTTAATAGTCTGTAATAGCATCAACCAAATTTTGAGTCTTTCATACAATTTCCAGAATGAAAATGTGCTTCTACAGGCCTCTCTTATATTTCTTTTTGAAAACTTATTTGATGGTTAAGGTCTTACTATATAGTCTTATAGAATTGGTGTTTTAATTCATAATGATATTAATCTACCACCTTTTTATGCATTATGCTCAACAAATCGACTATTGCAAGATCATCAAAATCTACATAAATTTCTTATGAATTCCTGCTTAATAACTTTCATGAACCTCAGATGCTATGTATTTCAATGATACCTACATTACATGAAATAATCATCTACATATTCGTTTAACTATCTATTATAACTAATGGAGCAAAATTGAAATAACATAGTGACGAAACTAGTCTTAAGGAAATTGAAACAATAAAGAGATCAAAATGATAATGCTCTACTCATTTATGATGGGAGTATCAAAACACACCACGTTATTTCCTCTATCGTGTTTTCAGATTTAAGTTGGTTATCTTGACATAATTCTTTCCTTCATGTTCTTGCAAATTCACTTTCAACACAACCTTACATAAACTAAATCATACCAAACTCAAGGAAATACCATACATTTATAATTTGAATCTTGCATAATTGGATATCATTGTTCCATCTTATCTTTGATACACATTCATATGACAACATAGAATATGAAAATTTTAAGAGAAGCAAAATTTACTCAATCACTTATTTTATTATCAACCTGATTCAAGGGCTCAGCTGGGAAAGAACCAGGAAGAAAACCTGGCGTCGTGGCCACTTCCCAATCAAAATTGAAATTAAAAGTTACATAGGGTTTCCAGCTAATTTCAACAATTTAATCAAATTTTCTTCATGACCCTAATCAAGGGATTTATAATTTTTTCTCTAACACATTTCTGGAACCATGGAGGGGATAGAATCTGATCAGGTGACCACAAGCATAACCACAAGACAATCAAGCAAGCATAATCATAAATGGTTTACACAATAGGATTCACAGTGAATCAAAACTAGGGAGAGGTGGATTCTTCCAACTGGAGAAGTCAAGCACAACACCAATTCAGATGCCTAATCGGGGCTAATAACCAAGAACTTCTGTTCTGCCATTTAAACTTGTCATACTCATACCAGGTTTGTGTTGACGGGTAGGGGCCCATAACACCCTACCCTTTATCCCTCTTCTCATCTTGAGAAGAGACTCTACACAGGTTGGAGTCCAACTAAACAAACCTCTCCCAAAATTGGTCACTTCTACCCTCTCCTAGGGAGAGTAATACCAAAACACCCATGTAATGAAAACTCAAGATTTCAAACATAAACAAGAAAGGAAAACAACCAAAAATGACATGGTTTTCAAATCTTGCCACATACCCACAATCATACAACAGTGAAACAATAACAAAGTAAGAAGAACATGAAACAAAACATAAAAACTGAATAAGGGAGATGAGAATTTCCTACCTTCACAAAGAGGTAATGGCAATGAACAAGTTTGAGTAGAGTATCCCTTTCCTTCCTTCAACCTTCAAGCATTCCTCTCTAAATGTAGAGATTGGGTAACAATCCCACTAGTCCAAGGAAGGCCTCCAAATAAGCCTCCAACTCAACCACCCAAAAGGAGCAATAACTATCTTCACCCACTAGCCACCCTAGAAACTCCCAACTCAACCTACACTATGGTTAAACCCCAAGTGGAGATGAGGTGAGGTAATCTCAAGATACCCATGATCAATTTTCGCACAAAGGTCAAAAGGGACTTTTTGAGTTCCCTCAAAAGTCAAAGCTAGGGGCTTAGGGGTTGGAAAAGACCCCTAACCCATACCCATACCCTTTGTTTAGAATAAAAACATGTTAAAAGCCTTAGGAAAGAGGTTTAGAGACAAAATAAAATCTAGGAATAAGATAGGTCCATCTAACTACTCTATCTTGTAATTTGAGCACTAATTCGAAATAAGGGATGACTAACCTTGATTAAGAACCTAATAGAAAACTGACACTAACTTAAACCAACTTGTTCCTAAGGTTAAACACTTAACCCCACACAACACACCGAAGCACATAAACATTTTTACGAGTGTCAAGCGACACTGGAAGAACATAATTATGAACATTAACATTTACTGAACAAGGAAGATTCATAGATACATCTCACAATACAAGTACATGAATTAGGAACAATAAGGTTTCAAAAATTTAGCACATGGAGATCAGTTCTGTTCCTCCGTAGAGTTTCTCGGCTAAATATCTGCACACTCATTATACACATCAGTAGTCCTATAAAATCACATGTTCATAAATGTATACATATTCAAAATTCACATAAATTAAAACATACATCAGTAAGGGTTTCTTCATCCTACTTAATTCTTAACCATTTAAAATATCTTAAATCAAAGCCTTGATCCTACCTTTACTGATTTCATCAACATACATACACATGAAACGTTATATGACAATCATCAAATATATCTGAAAATAACATCACACAACATGAAATAATAAAATATGTTCTAAGCATCAGATGATGTCTCGACATCTTGAGTCGTGAATAACAAAATAAGGGTAATGTATCACTATGCTACGATGGGTCGGGGCGAGGCCTCACAGTTTCTTAGTAATTACTAAATTAGTTGATATTAAGGATTAGCAAGAGTTAGCGGTTACACGTTAGACTATGTTAGAGGATAGAGTTAGTTAGCTTTATTAGTTTGTAATGATATTATTTGATAGCCAATAACTCATTGGTGCTAGATGTTGTTCGTTAGTGTCGACTAAGAAAATAATTTAGTTAAAATAAATTTGATTACTGGAGATTAAAGAAGTTAGGAATTAGTAATAAGAATTATATATAGATATATATTGTTCAAGTGATATGAAAGGAATTTTACTAAAGAAAAATTAGGATGAAGGGTTAGGAAGTTAAGTTGTTCTTAAGGTAAGTAGTTTGATGATAATGTTAATTGTAAATTCATGTTTATAAAATTTAAATTTGAACTTAGTGTCAATAGATAGTGTCTTTATTTATAAAAATAAAATATTTCACCTTCATAATAGTAAGTGTAAGATGGTTATAGTATGTTTGAAAATATTTACTTTTAGAGCACAACTAAATATGTTATAACTTATCGAGGGAATTATTCCATAATTTATACTGTGGATTTTAATTATAAGTTTAAAGTTGCATCAGGGTCAACTTATGAACTTGGAAACCCTAAAATGAAACTTGAACTAGGAGTCATACCTTTGTAAATGGAACCTAAAAAGTAACCAATAAACTCATTTAACTCAAAATTTAAAACCTTCTTGCAACACTAGGATGTAGGTTTTCAAACTTGTGTAATGTTTGCAAAAATGACTCCATACCTTTACGATGTGTATTTGAAATTCACTTTAATCCTAAGTTATGTTTCCTTAACCTAACTAGTGTAGCATGTATTGACTTAGTAGGTTAATTAATTAATTTAAAGAAAAAAAAATTGTTGTGTTTTGCCTCTTAAATTTAGGGCATGACAAAGTTGAAAAAATATATTTGATCAAGAAGGATCAAATATAAACTAGAACTGAGATTTATAATCAACAATTTAGTTGCATCTAAATCAGGTCATGTCATTGTTACTCTCTAACTATTGTAGCAATGATCTAAATATCTTAATAGAGTTGTCTTAACAACTATTTTTAAATTCTCTAACAAGGTGGCATTTCTATCAAAGTGTCTAAAGACCTCTAACAAGGTCACTCCTAATAGGGTGATTAAATCCTATAATAGGGTTATAGTTAATAGTATGTTTTGTAACCTTTAATAAGGTGTGGCTCCTGGCAAGTCTCACTTCAGAAGAGTGAAAATTGGTAACTAGTTGTAATTGGTGGTTTTTTCCAAATTGGGTTTCCACTTTAAATCTTGGTGTCAAATTTGTTCATGTTATTTCTCTTATATGTTTGAAACTAAGTTAAAGTAATAAGTAATCACATATAAATTTTAATATTTTCATGTTAAGTTTTTAAAAAGCATTTCCAGTCTTTACCAAGTTACAACATTTTTTGATGTGTTTGTCAAGCATTAACAGAGTTCAATTTTTCAGAGTTAATTTTATACTAACATCTAAGGGATCTGAAATTTATTTTAGTGATAATTGATTAACCCCTCCCCTCTTAGTTACTCCTCTTATATTTCCAACAATAATTAATAGAGGATGGTAGTAAAATGATACGTATGACTTAAGGATTTATGTTGGTAACAAAATAATTACTTAAGTATGATGGGACAACATCCTATATGTTAACACTAAATTAATCTTTTATTTTACTAAATGTGTGAAAACATAAAGACATAATAAATAGAGTTTTGATAATAAGAAACGTATAAGTAAAGGTCATATCTTGCACAGCTAAGTGTGAAATGCAAACTTGTGAAAGATGTATATGTGATATAGGAGACTTTTGTAAATGTGAGATCTAGTGTATGATAAGAGGAATTGTGAAATATAGTAGTGAGACAATTTTGTATGTATATCTATTTATGTAAAGGAACTTTATTGTATATTTCATGTTAGGGCAATGGGCTCTTCTTGCATACAATTATATTTCTACTACCAACTTGTAATAGGGTTGAGGCTTTTAATAGGGCACAGTCCTCTAACAAGGACTCAATACACTATCTATACTTAATAGACTCCTAACAAGGTCAATATCCTTATTAGGATTCTTTTGTTTAGTGGATCATTCTA
Organism: Cupressus sempervirens; assembly: GCA_028749045.1. Lineage (NCBI taxonomy): Eukaryota > Viridiplantae > Streptophyta > Pinopsida > Cupressales > Cupressaceae > Cupressus > Cupressus sempervirens. Next base: position 643,943,964 of record CM053792.1, read on the forward strand.
TAGGTACCATCTCCACCAGTATTTTTCCTTTGCCAAGGTTTCCCTAGTTAACAAATAATGGTGTTATGAGTTCTCTATATGGAGGGGTTTATTTACTATTCAACAATATTGTTTTGCTTTCATATTCATGTTGTAAAGTATTTAACAATATCTAGCTATGGGAAAAAATTTGTACAATACTAATTTTCCCCCTCCCCCTAGCCTATTAGTATTATATATTTCTAACAATTGGTATTAGAGCACAATTACTCAAAAGAGGCTTAACAACTTGAGTAAGATTATTGTGGATATGGAACAATTAAAAAGAAATCTTGGAAAGTATTTTGAGAAAATTTATCTTCTTATAGAAGAAAGAAACAATCTAAAAGAAAACTATGAAGATGGAAAATATTACATTGGTAAACTAAAAGATAAGATTGATCACTAAAATATAAAAGGGAATTTAAAAATAAAATTAGTGACAGTGATGAAGTAGAAAAACACAAGAAAGAAAATGAGATCTTGAAACATGAGTTAAAAATTGATGAAATTAAGTTGAGTCTTAAGAAGGATTCCACCAAGGTTGAACTAGATCTAAAATATGAGAATGTAGACCAAAGATCCCATCTGACTTGAGCCATATTTAAATTAGATTCTATAAGAATAAACCACGCAGAATTAGAAAAAAATAAATAAATAATTGTGGATGGATAATTAACACAACCTTAGCAATAGTTAGAGAATATTTATGTTTGGATACTTTAGAATAACTAAGACGGGGGGTGAGGGGGGAGGGGGGTGAATTAGTTATCCAAGGTCCACATGTATAAATAAAACTTTTCACAACTTAGTGAACCCATAAAATAGTTATCATCATGCATGCATCCATAAGATTATGTAATCACTTAAAACTTGTAGGTTATTGTTAAATCAACTTGTAGAAATGTAAACATGAAACATAATAGATTCATCAACACACTTGACACAATGATTTAAATGGAAACCCAATTTTTGAAAAACCACTAGTAACATGCTACTCTTTTTCACTCTTCTAAATTGATGCCCTGTAAAGGCCAACCCTTTTAAAGGTTACAATACACAATGTTAAATGTGACCCTTTTAAAGGATTTCAATCACCCTATTAGGAGTGAGCCTTGTTAGAGGACTTTAGACCATTCACTTGGAATGTCACCGAGTTAAAAGATTTACAAATGATTGTTAGGTCAACCTTAATATAAATGATTTCATCATAGATTGATGCAATTATTAGAGAGTAATAGTATGGCTTGATCTGATAACAAATTTTACCTCCATTTCTAGACTATAGATCATTGTTTCAGTCCTCCAATATGATTGTCTGTCACTTATTGTAGCTCTAATAGCTTGTACACCCTTCAAGCATTCATAATCTTAATCCTTCTTGCTTAACATGCCAATTCAAACTCTTCTCTTAGGTCACTTGATGAAGCAAAACCCTTGGCTCCTTGTCTTCCTTAAGTTCTTGACCATGACAACCTTGCTTCATGATGAGTCATTCCCATAAATAGGAAATTAAGATCTTTTGCCACTCATTCTCCATTGTCCAATTTAGGGTTAGGATGGATTAGGTAGGATATGATGAATCTACCCCCCATTCCATATCTCTCCTAGAAACTTCTCCTTCAATCCTCTTTGAATTTTCCTAAGAATGGTTTACCTTGAATTCTATGCCACTAGCTCATCAATCTTATCTTCCACCTAGTTCACACAATCCAAGAAAATAAACTTGTTGGCTCAGATTCATCAAATTTAGGATCTTTCAAGTAATGTATCAATTCAAAATTATCTAGCTTCTAACACTCTCCACATACTATGTTGCTCAACATCCTCTATAAAATTACTCAACACAAACTAAAGTTTATTGTTTCTTGACATCAACTAAAGTTTACTTAGCATCCACTATTCTACTCAAAATGGACTAGAATAGACTTTTACTTAGCTCCAATTAATTTTATGCTTGACTTGCACTAACTTTTCTCAACACCTACTATCCACTCACTCAAGCTTGGAAAACAAACTTTGTGTAACTTATTCTTCTAAACTTTCATAGTGTAACCAACCTTTTTAATCTTAAGTAGACTATTAATACATCATGTTATCACTATCTTAATTGATTCTTGTACTTCTCTACATAGTCATAACACAAAATTTTCTCTAGGTGCTATTGTTACATATTTTGATCAAATAATCTTCATCAATCAAATAAGTAATAGTACTTAAATCATATAAGTAGCTATCTTACTAGAAAATAGTAGGTTTGACATCAGTGACTAAATAATGATTGAAGCATACATATCCCTCTTTAAAAATCTTCTTCAATCTAATCTAAATAATAGCTCTCTTTGGCATTGATGGAAAACCAAACTAATCAACCAAATGACAAACCAAACTTGTTCAACCAAAGTGACTAGATATTAGTAACTTCCATCTTCCAGATAGGTTACAAAACTCTTCCTTATAACTCCCTCTAAATTACTTCTCATATCTCCCTCTTACTTGGTAGATGTTAGTGATTCTCTTTCTTTGTTCTCTTTATCAATAACTATATCCCTTTTAGGACTAGTTAACATATTCTATTTCTCCCTCTGATCAATAAACCTCTCTAATTAACTCCCTCTTATCAATAAATTTCTCCCTTTTTTATAAAAATGCCAAAAACTTGTCATCTTAACATGCAGATATAAACTTCTTTAGTTTCTCCCTCTATCACCTTACTTGTGATTGATTTAAAGTTTTAGCTCTTTGATTACTTTAGGCGGCTCCTAAAGTAAGATTCACTACATCAATGTGTAACATATGAAAATCAGCTTGCTTTATATAGAGAACTCCTCTCGTTACTTAGATAGCCTTTGATAGGGGTATCACCCCTAGTTTACCTCTTAGATACTCATTAGAATTCTTAGGTAATGCTTTTGTGAATATATTAGCAATTTTCTCTTTTGTGTTAACATATTCCATTTTCACCTCTTTATCTTGAACTATCTTTCTCAAGTAATGATACTTGATTGCAATGTGTTTAGTCTTTATTTGCATCATTGGATTCTTTGATATATTGATAGCACTTTTATTATTACAATAAAGTGTTACTGGTTCTGTGATCTCTTCCTTCATACCTTTGAGTAACTGTTTGATCCATATAATATTTTTACAATTTATAGCAACAATAACATATTCAACTTTAGTAGTAGATTGTGAAGTGTAGTTTTTTTTCTTCCTATTCCATGTAACTAGCCTCTTGCCTAAGAAAAATTCTCCTCTATTGGTGCTCTTTCTGTCATCAACATTTCTAGCCCAATCAGAATCAATGTAGGCTCTTAATTCAATTTTTTTATTTTTCTTATAGTATAGACCAAACTCATCTTTCCCTTTAAAATATCTCATTATTCTCTTTACAACCATCAAATGATTGTCCTTGGGATTAGTAGAGAATCTTGCAACTATCTCTATAGATAATGCAATATCAAGTCTTCTATGTTGTGAGGCCTCGCCCCGACCCATTGTAGCTTAGTTGATACTTTATTATTTTGGTACTTATGACTCAATATGTTAGGACATTACTTGATGCACTGAACATTTTTATGCTATTTTATGATGTATAATTCTTTACTTCAATTATTTGATTTCATCATTTAATGCTTTATGAACATGTTTAATGATGAAGTAAATGAATACAAAACTAACACTTTGATTTTCCAATTTTAGTGAATAGAATGAGGTAAACAATTGATTTGTAGGAAAATGGATGTTTTAATTTACATGAATTTTTTGATACGTATTCTTACATATATATACATTTGTTTCTTGAACTACTAATGTGTGCAATGAGTGTGCAGGAAATTTAACTAGAAAACCCCATGGAAAGATGGAACTAAACCCCTTGTTAACTTGTGCTATCTTTGCATTGTCTTTCTTTGAAGGTTGTTAATTGGTCTTAAAATTTTCCTAGCTTTTTTTGGGGTTCTATTAAGTATTTAAGTCCTAAAAAATTAAATTTAAGTACCCTAGGGGTAAGGATGTGGGTGGGGAGCACTTTCCAACCCCTTTGTCTCTTTGGTTGACTTTTAGGGTCACTCAAAAACCCTATTTTTGGTTGATTTCGAAAATTGATTGTCTCCTACTTGAGTTGGTGATTCAAAACTCCACCTTGAGGTTACTTAAAGTCTAGTTGAGTTAAGGATCATACTTAGAGATAATTTGGAGTAGTGTTGGGGTTGTTACCCAATCTCTAGTTTTGGAGAAAGTTTGAAGATTGAAGGAAGAAAAGGAAAAGCTCTTCTCAACATACCATTTTTCCATAACTTTTTGTGAAGGTAGGAGTTCTTCACTCTTTTGAATTGTTTTCTTCATGTTGTTCATGCTTGAATCATGCATAAGGCATTGTGTTGTTCTTTGTATTGCTTTCTTGTGTGTTGGGGTTGATTTGGAGGGATCTTGACTTGTTCTTGGATGTCATTCTTATGCTTTGCTTTGAAATTTTGAGGGGATTTCATGGGGATTGTTTTGGCATCACTCACCCTTGGAAAGGGAAGAAGTGGCCATGTATGGGGGAAGGGCCTTAGTTGGACCTCAATAGTGTAGAGTCTCTTTTCATGGTGAGAGGAGGGAAAGAGGGTAGGGTGTATGGGCCCCTACTTGTCATCCCATATCTTGTATGAAAATTTGAATTCTTGAAAAAAGGGAAGGAATGAATACCCTTGTTATATTGGCCCCGAAAGGGTATTGTAGAAGAACAGAAGTTCTTGAATTTTAGCCCCGAAAAGGCTATGTAATGGTATGGTGATTGACTTCTCCTATTGAGAAAATCCACCTCCCCCATATTTTGGTTCAATGTTGAACGTATTGTGCAAAATAGGGTTGGGAATACATGCTTGAATTGTTCATCTTAGTATGTTGTTTTACCTCCATGTTGGTTTTTGTCTTTCCCATGGTTCCCTTGATGCATTGAAGACATTGGTAAAGATCTCTTGTGAAAGCCCTAGAAGAGAATTCAATTGAATTGTAACATTATGTAAAATTATATTTTAAATTTTGATATATTTGGAAAAGATGTCAAGTTTTCTTATTGGTTCTTTATCGGTGGAGCCTTGAACCAGGTTGAATAATAGAGAAAGAAAAAGATTGTGAAAACCTTCTTGCATTTCTCTCATATGATCTCAAATTATGCATATGTATGTGAGAAAATAGAGTAATAGATAATGTCTTCGAATTATGAATTCTCAAGTTTTCAATTATGTTAAGGAAAAGTAATTTGATATGTTGAAGTTCCCAATTTGATGTTTTATGTATTAAGAGAAATGAAATAATGAAATAATGAAACAAATGTTAATAGAAAACTTATAGCGAGAGTTCAAATTTAATGATTTATTTCTCCTCAAGATTTTAAACTTAAGATGTTATGCAGAGAACCTATACTTTAACTATGAACACAATCATATCAAGCTTAGAGTATTTTTAATTATTAACAATAAATAAATAAATAAAATTGGTGTGTGTTTTTTGCCCTCATATTTTTGGGCATGACATATGTACTATATATTGTAATTTTACAATCATAGACTTGTATAATTTTTGATTTGCCTCAACTGAATCATCATTCTTTGAGAAACTGTGTCCTATCATCATAAGTGTACTTACTATTTTGGAATCCTCCAATCCTAAAGTTTTTAATATTTCCTTGACATATTTTGACTGAGTCATGTATATACCATATTTCATTTGATATACTTACAAACCCACAAAGAATTTGATCTCTCCAAACATAAACATCTCAAATTCTTGCTTCATTTCATTTGCAAAAGTCTTACATAAAGCATCTAGTCCTCCAAATATGATATCATTAACAAAAATTTCAGATAAAAAAAAACCTCTTCCTTTCTCTGTCTTCATATAGATATTGATGTTACCATCTATCTTTTCAAATCCAATCTTTACAAGATAATTATGAAGTCTCTCATACCATGCTCTTGGTGCTTGTTTTAAACCGTATAGAGATTTTTGTAATCTACATACCACATTCTTATTGTTAGCATTAACAAATCCTTCTAACTATTCTATGTAAACTTCTTCCTCTAATATACCATTTAGAAATGCAGATTTAACATCCATTTGATAAACTTTGAAACCTCTTTATATAGAATAACAAAGGAAAGTTCTTACACCTTTCAATCTTGCAATAGGAGAAAATGTCTCTCCATAGTCAATTCCTTCTTTTTGTGCATATCCTTTGCTAACTAATCTTTCCTTATTCCTTGTGACTTCACCATTTTCATCTAACTTGTATTTGAATACCCACTTGGTGCCAATCACATTTTGTATAGGAACTAGAGTCCATGATTTGTTTTTCTCAATTTGTTCAATCTCTTCTTCCATGGCTCTACTCCAATCTATATCTTCTAAAGCATCTTTCACTAAGTTGGGATCCTTTAGGCTCAATAAACATGTATCATTTCTCAAACTATTTCTTGTCATTGGTCTGGCATCTTTATCTCCAATAATTTGTGTAGTAGGATGATGTCTCTTGACATATTTGGACAATCTTGGTTTAGCTCTAGTTTCTTCATTTTCCTTTTAGCTTCAGCATCACTGTGTGCATCTCTACTAGGTAGCTTAGTATCTCTTTCATGTACATTAATCTCAAAATCAGAATATGCTTCAACTTTATTTTGTAACTCAACATCTGAATGTAGCTTAATTCCTGCATGAAACATGTCATTTATAGTATGTAACTCGACAGTCACTAAAACTTGTTGTTGGTTTGTAGCTTTATTTGCAACATATTCTTTAGTAGGAAATCCTTCATAAAAGTATACAAATGATTTTTATTCTTCTATCTCTTTCATAGGTTTAGCCTCATATACTTCTATATATTCATCAAAATTCACATTTTTTATTTTCCACAACTTTTTTAGTGTTAGTAGTTAATCAGTGATAAGCATCACTTCTTGTAGAATATCCTAAGAATATACCTTCTTCACTGTTTTCATCAAGTTTACCATTCCTAAAGCCTTTAAGAATGTAAGAGTTGCTTCCAAATACCTTAAAATATTTCACACTTGGTGAGTATCCATACCATAGTTCAAAAGGTGTTGAATGAGTACCTTTCTTGACTTGTACATAGTTCAAGGTATAGGAAACTATAGTTACAACTTCTCTCTAGTATTTTAGAGTAACATTTTTCTCGATCATGAGTGTTCTAGCACAATCCATTATAGATATGTTCCTTCACTTAGCTATTCCATTTTTGTGGACATGTTCTAGGTGTAGATGTATGTCTTTTGATTCCTCTTTCATTATAGAAAATCTCAAACTCATTTGATGTGAATTCTCCTTCCCTATCATACCTCAAACACTTCAAAATTTTACATGTTTCCTTTTCAACTCTTGCTAAGTACCACTTAAACATTTGGAAAGCATTAGATTTTTGTTTTAGAAACATAATTGTCATCAACAAGTAGCATAATATACTTATCTCCTATGTAGCTTTGCACATCAATTGGACCACACATGATAGTATTAACAATCTCTAGTATTCCTTTAGAGGTATGAGTTTTACTCTTAAAATTTGACTTTGTCAATTTTCCTAACTGTCATTGTTTAGACATTATATTATTAGGCTTCTTCAACTTAGGCAAACCTCTAACTTTTCTCAGGTGACTAATATTGACTAGGCTATCAAAGATTGACATGACATAACCTTTTGTGCCATAACCATACATCACCAAACTTTACAACTAGACAAGTAGCATCCTCTATATATAGATAGAATAGATTACTTCTAGTTTGATCACTCTTTCTAATCAATTTTCCATTTGTGTCACATATCTAAGAAACTTTGTTTTCAAACTCAACCTTACAACTCAAATTATTCAGTTGTGATAAACTCAACAAATTATAGTTAAGTCCTTCAACATAGTAAACATTGTCAAATAAAATATTATCTGAGAGCATGATAGAACCTTTCCCTTTTATCAAACATGATGCATCATTACTAACTCCTACACTTTTGTCTCCAGTAATGTGATGTGAATACAAACTATGAATGACCCATATATTGTTCTTGTTCACACAAGTCACAAGTGTAGTTGCCTCATCTCCATTATATTTGTCCTTTATTATAACACATACCATTTCATCATCATGTTCATCAGATTCATCTATTGTTTCCTCTTCAACAACATAGAAAGACTTCTTTCTTTTGTCTTTGTAGTCCTTGTTGTCTTCATCTTTTCTACTTTTTTACTTGTCACCATTGTTATATTTCTTCTTCTCTAGATATCTAGCAGCAATATGACAAACCTCATTGCAATTTAAATAAATGATAGGTAATTTACCTTTGAACTTGACTTTACCTTTGTGGAATCTTCTTGCCAATAGTGCTTCAAATTTTTCAACATCCTCCTCATCTGTATCACTATCATTGGATACATACTTTATCCTTTTGTTCTTCTTCTTCTCATTAGGTTCCTTCAATGAAATGCTAGCTTTGAAAGGAGATTCAATCTTTTTAGGTTTGTAATTATAAAAGTTAGATAGCTCAAAAGTAATGAGTCTACCTACCAGACCATAAAGTGATAGGTCATTCCTTGGTATACATCTAAATTCTTGAATTGCAAAAACTCTAATAGCATATATAAACAATAGTGTCCTTAAAACTTTTCTTAGTATAGTATCATCGTTTAATTTACCATTAGCTCCTCTTATTGCATTAACAACCTCTTTTATCATTGCAATATATTGAGCAATATTTTCCCCTTCCTTCATTCTCATATCATCAAACTTACCTCTGAGACTTTTAGCTTTGGCTCTTATAACATTTGTGTCTCCTCCATAGATGGTAGCTAAGGCATCCCACATTTTCTTTGCACTATCAAGACCTTTTATGTCATTAAATTTGGCATATCTTAGGGTAGAGGCAATCTACAACATTTCTTGGTTATGTTTTTTCTTCTTTTTCATTTCCTTAGCAGTTGGGACTCCAATAAGGTCAACATGCTTGATAGTAATGGTAGATTGTACATGGTCTCCAAGTCCTACAAGGTGTAGCTTCATCAAACTTTTCCATGGAGGAAAGTTATCTCTATTAAGCTTGGGTAGTTCTCTTTTTGTCATCTTGATTTTTGTGCTTCTAGTACCTTTAGACTAGTCTTCTTAAGAAAATGACATCGATACCAATTGTTGGAATACTTTAGAATAATTGAGTAGGGGTTGAATTAGTTATCCAAGGTCTAGATGTATAAATAAAACTTTTCACAGATTAGTGAACCCATAAAATAGTTATCATCATGCATGCATCAACAAGATGATGTAATCACCTTAAACTTGTAGGTTACTATTAAATCAACTTGTAGAAATGTAAACATGAAACATAACTAATTACTCAACACACATGACACAATGATTTAAATTGAAATCCAATTTGGGAAAAACCACCAATAACATGCTACTCTTTTTCACTCTTCTAAAGTGATGCTCTATGAAAGGCCAACCCTGTTAAAGGTTATAATACACATTGTTAAATGTGACCATGTTAAAATATTTTAATCACCCTATTAGGAGTGAGCCTTGTTAGAGGACTTTAGGTCATTCACTTTGAATGTCACCCAATTAAAGAATTTACAAATTATTGTTAGGTAAACCTTAATCCAAAGGATTTTTGTCATGCCCAAAAATACAAGGCAAAAATAGACCAACAATTTAAAAAAAAAAAAAATTTTCAAAGCGATAATAGGATTAAATGTAATAAACAAGTATTCAAATAAATTCACTTAACTTCCTCATACACATGTATAATTATAAAATTTAAGCACAACTCAAATGAAATTTTTTCTTAACATATTTGAACTTGAAATTTGCATAATTGAACATCACCATTTAATCTACTTTTCAATACACATATGCAAGATTTGAATAACATAAGATACAATGCAAGAAAGTTTCTCAATCTTTTTTTTATTTATTAATCAACCTAGTTCAAGGCTCCGTCGGGAAAGAACCAGTAAGAAAACTTGACATCCTTGCCACTAAAACAAAAATTTAAATACCTTTTTACATAATATTACAATACAATATGAATTCTCTTCTAGGTCCTTCACAAGGGATCCTTTTCAATATCTTCCATGCATCAAGGGAATCATGGAGAAGATGAGAACTGACCTCACATAAAAAAAAACATAATATGAAGAACAAATCAAGCATACATCCCTTTCCCAATTTTGCACAATAGGTTCAACACTGAATCAACACTAGGGAGAAGGTGGATTTTTCCAATAGGAGATGTTAGACACAACACCAAAAGAGGTGCCCAATTAGGGCTATAACTCAAGAACTTCCATTCTTCCATTCTTACATGCCAAAACTCATACATGGTTTGTGCTAATAGGTTGGGGCCCATAACACCCTACACTCTCTCCCTCTTCTCATCCTGAGAAGAGACTCTACACTATTGGAGTCCAACTGAAGACCTTTCCTAAAATTGGCCACTTCTGCCCTATCTAAGGGTGAGTAATGCCAAAACACTCATACAAGAAAACTTCAAAATTCAAGCAAAACATGAAAGAAAAGCATTCGAGTAAACATGTTTCAATCCTTCCCAAGCATACCCAACATATATACAAGCATACCAATGAACAACACAATAACATAAGCATGAAACAACATGAACAACATGAACAAAGGAGATGAAGAACTCCTACCTTCACAAAGAGATTATGGTAAAATAAACAAGTTGAGAAGAGCTTTTCCTTCCTTGCCTTCAATCTTCCAAAACTTCACTCTAAAACTAGAGATTGGGTAACACCAAAACTTCTATAAAAGAAAAACCTCTAAATAAGATCAAAACTCAACTACCTCTAAAAAGCAATAACTCCCCCCAACTTGCCTGAAGTTCTAGAGGCTTCTCACTCAATTAAACCTAAGGCTAACCTCAAGGTGGAGTTAGAGTCATACAACCCAAGGCAAACACTTTAAACTTTCGCACTAAAGAAAAAATGGACTTTTTGAGTGACCTCAAAAGTCAACAAAAAGGGCTAGAGGGGTGAAAAGTGCCCCCAACCCATACCCATACCCCTTGGGTATTAAGATTTCATGATTTAAAGCCTTAGGAATTGATTTGGAACCAAACAAATGGTAAGAATTTTTAGGACTATCTAACAACTCCAAAAAGTAGATTAAGGACTAATATGGATTAGGGGTAACTAAACTCAATTAAAAACATATTAGTGAAAGGGCATTAACTTAGTCTAACGTAGGTCCATACGTTAAATAGTTAACCCTAACTAGCATGCTGGAATGCATATACAATTCACGAGTGTCAAGGGAAACTATACAAATACTATTATGAAACATTAACATTTACTAAATTACAAAATGATACATTCATGCACCTCACAATATAATTAAGATACGAACAACAAGGTTTCCAAAAATGGCACATAGGGTTTTGTTCTATTTCTTAGTTAGATTTCTTGGCTAAAATATCCTACACACTCATTGCACACATCAGTAGCTCAATAAAATCACATACATATATTCAAACTTATCTAGATAGTTACAGAAATCAAAACATGAACCTTTCATATAATTAACTATTTGATTCATTTCTACTCACATTTAATCATTAGTAACCACATAATAAATATAACATATCTTATTTATTACTTTAGATTAAAATACTAGAATAATCGTCAGTAGGCATGCATATACCTAACATCATAAAAATCACCAATTAAGGAATACTAAATTATCTAAAACCATAAAACTCTAATCATCGGGGTACCAAAATCAACACCCTTATCATCAGGTGAAAATGCTTTGTATCATTGTTAGTGAAATTTTAATGTTTAAATAGTCAAGATAATGTAGTGGTTCTTGAATCACTGAGTATTTAAAACATGGATGTATCAACTACTCTCAATTTCATTAGGTCATTCACAACATAAAGATTACTTCATATCCATTCTAACCTTCTACAATAGATTTAACAAAGAAGTTCATATTTAATAAGCACATGTGAGGAGGGACCTTACAATTTCATCCCAGGCTGATACAATTATTAGAGAGTAATAGTAAAACTTGATCTAATAACAACTTACAACTCCATTTGCATATTATACATCAGTGTTTCAGTCCTCTAATCTTCTTGGCCTTCACTCATTGTAGCTCTGATAGCTTGTTCACCCTTCTAGAATTCATAACCTTAAGCCTTCTTGCTTAATATGCCAATGTAGACTCTTCTCTTAGGTCACTTGATGAAGCAAAACCCTTGGCTTCATCTCTTCCTTATGTTATCACACATGAAAACCTTGCTCGATGACCAACCATTCTCCGTAAATAGGAAATTAAGATCTTTTCCCACTCATTGTCCATTATGCAATTTAGGGTTAGGATGGATCTTTAAAATAATGCATCAGCTCGACAATATTTGGCTTTTGATGCTTAGCACATACTACATTGCTTGCCATCCTCTATAAAATTACTTGGGATAAACTAAAGTTTACTGATGCTTGACATTAACTAAACTTTACTAAACATCCACTATTCTACTTGGCATACACTAGAATATAATTTTACTCGGCTCCTATTGATTTTTTGCTCAAGTTGCACTAACTTTTCTTGGCACCTACTGTCCTCTTGGTCAAGCTTGGTAGAAAAACATTGTGTAACTTGTTCATCTAAACTTTCTTAGTGTAACCAACCTTTGTAACCTTAAGTAGATTATCAATCCATCATCTTATAACTATCTTAATTTATTCTTGTACTTCTTTACATAATCATAACTCAACCTTTCCTCTAGGTGCTATTGTTACATCTTTTCGTCAAATCCTCTTCATCAATCAAATAAGTAATAGTACTTAAATCATATAAGAAATTCTCTTACCACCAAATATAAAGTTTGACATTAGTGACAAAATAATGATTGAAACATACAATCTTCCTCTTTAACAATCTTATTCAATCTAATCTCAACACTTTATTCTAGCAATGAGAAAATTGATGAACAATAATTTTTTCAAAGATTCTCTTATAATATGACAGGTCTTGGATATCTTATTGGAAAGAAATCAGCCAAGGAAAATAAAGTTAGGAAAGAATAAGATCCAATTGTTGAAACCCCAAAGCCTAGAGAAATTGATCAGTGTATGATTGAATCAAGCATGTCTATAGATATATCTAAAGAAGTTGAGTAAGTTGATTTATATAAGAAATATGATAAGCCAAGAAGAAAATAAAGCAAGTTGAATCACCTAGGGAAGCTAGACAAAAATTCAAAGGTATATATTTTATATGCAATGAAGTTGGTGTTGAAAATGAGAATGGAGTAACTGAGAGGGGAGGGGTGAATCAGTTACTACAAAAACTTTTCTTACAAGTCCCTTAAGATGTTAAAGGAAATATTCATTGCTGATACTCATATAATCAAACTGAAAACATAAGAAACAAGAGACAAGAGACACCAGATTTAACGTGGAAACCCAATATGGAAAAAACCACCAATGTAACTAGTTACTGTTTTTCACTCTTCTGAAGTGAGCCCTGTTAGGAGCCAACCTTGTTAAAGGTTACAAAACACACTGTTAGGTGCGACCTTGTTAGAGGATTTAATCACCCTACCAGGAGTGGCCTTGCTAGAGGTCTTTAGATCAATTCAACTGAATTGCCACCTTGTTAGAGGATTTTACAAAAGGCTGTTAAACCCACTCTGTTAAGAGATTTGAAAATACTGTTACAATTGTTAGAAAGTAACAATGAGTGATCTGAAATAAATACAACTTATCTTTGCTGATACAGATCTCTGTTCTGTTCCTCTAGATCATTTCTGATCAAATGCAACTCTGCATCTCTGATCCTTCAAAAACTTGCTCTGACCTTCCTTATAATTCGCATATTAGATTTCTGCTTGCTTTTTCATATTCACATTCTTATTTGAATTCGCAATTTGATCCTTCATATATACCTTTCAGATTATTGAGTCGGCTCAAATACAAGTTACAATTATAAATAATTGTGCTATGAGTCGGCTTCATACATTACATAAAGTAATTAACTTTAATTACTTAACCTTCGAGAAATCATTCACTGGCTGACTTAACTCGGTAAATACTGCACAGAAAATAATTCTTGTGTTAACCGACTGAGCTCGGTTAATACAGAGAATTTCATGAAATCCTTCACTGACCGACTTAACTCGGTAAATACTGCACAGAAAATAATTCCTGTGTTAACCGACTGAGCTCGGTTAATACAAAGAATTTCGTGAAATCCTTCAGTCGTCGAGTGAACTCGGTAAACACCGATTTCTCCGACTTTCATTTGATGACCGAGTGAGCTTGGTTAACACTGTCTGCATCTTTTCTTCGATGACCGAGTCAACTCGATAAATAATGACAACCTATCTCATATCCTTTGTTTACCGAGTGAGTTCGGTAAACACTGTCTTTCGGCAACAAATCCTTTGATTACCGAGTGAGCTCGGTAAACACTGAACTTGCTTTGTTTACCTTGCAAGCTCGGTAAACTTTGTCAATAGCTGTACTTACCTTCTGAGCTCGGTAGACTCTGTCTGATGACTGATATGACATTTGTGTAACATCAAAGACAATCATGCAATTATCAATTGTATCCAACAATCTCCCTCTTTGGCATTGATGGCAACACAACATGTCATAGCAGAATGAAATTTGAAAACAAGTCCTTATCAGCACAATGTGTCATAAAAACAATTCTCCCTCTAAGATGATAGACTCTCCCTCTTTCAGTAATCTCCCTTTGTAAAGGAATTACATAAGAATTTTCTTTTTCCCACAAATTTTAGAAAGATATGACAGTAAAGTAAATCTCTCCCTCTTTGACAACAAATGCCAAAGACAATAGAATTGTAATGTACCTTTAGTACTGATTCATATGCAAAGCTTCCAGATTTGACTGCATCAACAGATAGATTTTCATTTTGGTATGCGTTGATGCATCACTAAAACTTGTTTTTAGTGAATTTTGGATAGGGGTGTAACCCCTAACTTACCTCTGAGATACAAGAATGTATCCTTAGGTAGTGGCTTTGTGAATATGTCAGCAATTTGTTCCTTTGAATTGACATATTCCAATCTGATCTCCTTGTCTTGTACCAATTCTCTGACAAAATGATATTTGATTGCAATATGCTTGGTCTTAGAATGCATCACTGGATTCTTTGATATATTGATTGCACTAGTATTGTCACAGAACATAACAACTGGTTCTTTGATTTCCATCCTCATTCCTTGCAATAACTGCTTAAACCAAACAATATTTGAACAATTTACTGCTGCAGCAACATACTCTGCCTCTGCTGTAGATTGGGATGTACAATTCTGCTTTTTGCTTGTCCAAGAAACCAATCTTTTTCCAAGAAAGAATGCTCCTCCACTTGTGCTTTTCCTGTCATCAAGGTTTCCTACCCAATCAGCATCAGTAAATACTTTCAAATATAAATTACCTCCAAATTTATACCATAGCCCATAATCTTCAGTTCCTTTCAAATATCTCATTATTCTTTTGATTGCCATTATATGAGTTTCTCTTGGTTTTGCTGAAAATCTTGCTACAATACCGACTGCAAGGGCAATATCTGGCCTAGTATGTACTACATACTACAACTTTCCAATCATAGATCTATACAGTGTTTGATCCACTTCTTTGGATTCATCTTTCTTGGTAAGTTTTAATCCAGTACACATAGGGGTTCCAACTGGTTTACAATCTTCCATACCAAATTTTTTAAATATCTCCTTGATGTATTTTGACTGTGTGATGAAGATGCCATGCTTACTTTGTTGGATTTGAAGACCTACAAAGAATTTAATCTCACCAAACATAGACATCTCAAACTCCTTGTTCATTTGTTCTGAAAATTCTTTGCATAGATCATCATTGCCTGTGAAAACAGTGTCATCTACAAATATTTCTGCCAAAACAATCTTATTATCTGGACCTTCTTTTATATACAAGCTACTGTTATCATTAGTCCTTTGAAAACCAATCTGAATAAGATAGTTATTCAATCTTTCATACCATGCTCTAGGAGCTTGTTTTAGACCATACAGCACCTTGTGTAATTTGCAGACCATGTTCTTCTTATCTGGATCAATAAAACCTTCAGGTTGTTCAATGTAAACTTCTTCATCCAGTATTCCATTGAGAAATGCTGACTTGACATCCATCTGATAAACTTTGAATCCTTTGTGAGCAGCATATGCAAGTAAGGTTCTTACACCTTCCAATCTTGCAACAGGAGCAAAGGTTTCTCCATAGTCTATACCTTCTTCTTGAGCATATCCTTTGCATACTAGTCTAGCTTTGTTTCTTGATACCTTGCCATCTTCATTTAGTTTATTTCTGAATACCCATTTTGTTCCAATCACATTCTTATCTTTGGGTCTAGATACAAGAGTCCATGTTTTGTTTTTCTCTATCTGTTCTATTTCTTCATTCATAGCCTCAATCCAACTATCATTTGCCAATGCATCTTTGATATTTTTGGGTTCAAAATCAGCAAGTAAACAAGTGCCTTTCAACTTACTTCTTGTCAGAGTTCCTTCAGATTTGTCTCCAATGATCTGATCTGGAGTATGATGCCTTCTGACATATTTAGCTAACACAGGTTCTTTACTTCTTGAATGATTTTCATTGTTGTCCCTTTGTACTTCAGATTCTTGCTGTTCTGGCTCAGTAGACTCGGTAGATACTTGCTTGGTAGAGTCTGAAAGTGACTCAGATTCTTTTAGCTCGGTAAATACTTCCTGTGTCTCGGTTTGAACTTCCTACAACTCGGTCATTGATGACTCGGGAGTTGAGGATTCTTGATTAACTGGAGTACTTGGTATAGTATTAGGTTCAATGTAAATAAATCTTCTGTAGTCTTCAGGAACCTTCTTGCTTTCTTCTTCTGATTTTTCTGTAAACTCATCAACTTTCACATGTGCACTTTCTATGACCTTGTGAGTAGATAGATTTAAACATCTATATGCTTTGCTTTTACAAGAGTAACCTAGAAATATTCCTTCATCTCCTTTTACATCAAATTTACCTTTTCTAGATTCCTTTAGAATATAACATTTGCTTCCAAATACTTTCAGATAACTTACATTGGGTTTGTAGCCATACCATAATTCATAGGGAGTTTTGAATGAGTCCTTTTTCAGTTGTACTCGATTCAAGGTATGAACTGCAGTGCTGATAGCTTCCTTCCAGTATTTGATAGCAATGTTCTTTTCAATCATTAGGGTCCTGGCACAATCCATAATGGATCTATTTCTTCTTTCAGCTATCCCATTTTGTTCTGGAGTTCCTGGTGCTGAAACTTGTCTTTTAATTCCTCTTTCAATGCAGAAGTTATTGAACTCATGTGAAATGAATTCACCACCTCTGTCTGACCTTAAGCATTTCAATCTTTTTCTTGTTTCTTTTTCTACTCTTGCCAAGTACCATTTGAATTTCTCAAAAGCTTCTGATTTATTCCTTAGATACATAACAGTCATCATTCTTGAGTAATCATCAACAAAAAGAATGAAGAACTTTTCTCTAGTATAACTTTCAATTCCAATGGGTCCACATAAATCAGTATGCACAATTTCTAATATATCTTTAGACTGATAGCTTTTACTTTTAAAACTAGTCTTTCCCATTTTACCAATCTGACAATTCTTGCATAAACCGACCTCAGGTTTCTTTATATTAGGAATGCCTCTTACCTTTTTGAATTTGCTTATCTTCACCAGATTATCAAAACTGACATGACACAAGCTCTTATGCCATAACCAACTTTCTTCAATTTGAGCAATAAAACATGAGCATTCACCAAGTTCTAGGTAGAACAAGTTACCTTTAGTTTGTGTGCCAGATCCTATCAACTTTCCTTGCTCATTCAACAGTCTTGCCTTTCCATGCATGAATTCCACCTTAAATCCAGTATTGAGTAACTGTGCCACACTTAGCAAGTTATGTTTAAGACCTTCAACCCAATAGGCATTGTTGCATATAAGTTCTTTGGTTAGAGAGATTCTTCCTCTTCCTTTTATGAAACGAGGTTCATTATTACCAAACCTTACACTGCCACCGTCATAATCTTCAAACTGATCAAACTTAGTTTTATCACCAGTCATATGATGAGAGCAACCACTGTCTATAATCCATGTATCATTCATACTTATATGAGAGATAAGAGCCATTTTATCTTCCTTATCACTATCAGAATCATCTTTCACAACAATATAAACAATTTCATCTTCACTATTATCAGAATCCTTAGAATTTTCAGCCATGAAACATGATTTCTTACCTTTGTTCTTGAATGATTTGTAATCTTTCTTTCTATTCCATTTATGACCCTTCTTTTCATCATTGTTCTGCTTGTTTGGGCACCTAGCTGCAATATGACCAATTTCTTCACATGAAAAACAGATTAGAGGAACTTTACCTTTATATTTTCCTCTGCCTCTGGAGTATTTCTTTGCCAGTAGAGCTTCAATTACTTCAAGATCACTGTTTGAACTTTGGTCTGATTCATCATCACTTTCTGACTCTGATTTCTTTTTTCCTTTATCTTTGAATGAAAGTTTGGCCTCAAATGCTGATTCAGTGTTTTTGGAAGCTGGAACATAGTTGTCAAAATTGTCTAGTTCAAATGCGGTTAGTCTTCCAACTATAGCCTCCAAATTGATATTATGATTTGCTTCACACCTTCTTTCTTGAATTGCAGAAACTCTGATTGCATAGATGGGAAGCAAGGTTCTGAGAACTTTGCTTATAATCGTCTCTTCTTTGATATCACCTCCAGATGCCCTAATTGCACTGAAACATGCTTTGATTCTATCAACATATTTGGCAATATTTTCATCCTCTCTCATTCTCATTTGGTCAAATTGTCCTCTTAGACTTTCTACTTTTTCTCTTTTCACATTGTCATCTCCTCCATAGATTTCTTTCAGCTTGTTCCACATGTCAAAAGTGGTTTGGCAATCCTTGATATCATCAAATTCTTCATAGCTTAGTGCAGATGCAATGTCTATCATCATATTGTTATGAGTCTTCTTTTCAGCAATATCATTGACAGATAATGTGCCAGAAGGTTCTTTGTATTTTTCATCAAGATATTTCAGTCCTGTATCACCAATAGTAGCCAAATGAAGCTTCATCAATCCTTGCCATGCAGAGAAGTTATTTTTGTTGAGTCTTGGGAAAAACCACCAATGTAACTAGTTACTGTTTTTCACTCTTCTGAAGTGAGTCCTGTTAGGAGCCAACCTTGTTAAAGGTTACAAAACACACTGTTAGGTGCGACCTTGTTAGAGGATTTAATCACCCTACCAGGAGTGGCCTTGCTAGAGGTCTTTAGATCAATTCAACTGAATTGCCACCTTGTTAGAGGATTTTACAAAAGGCTGTTAAACCCACTCTGTTAAGAAATTTGAAAACACTGTTACAATTGTTAGAAAGTAACAATGAGTGATCTGAAATAAATACAACTTATCTTTGTTGATACAGATCTCTGTTCTGTTCCTCTAGATCATTTCTGATCAAATGCAACTCTGCATCTCTGATCCTTCAAAAACTTGCTCTGACCTTCCTTATAATTCGCATATTAGATTTCTGTTTGCTTTTTCATATTCACATTCTTATTTGAATTCGCAATTTGATCCTTCATATATACCTTTCAGATTATTGAGTCGACTCAAATACAAGTTACAATTATAAATAATTGTGCTATGAGTCGGCTTCATACATTACATAAAGTAATTAACTTTAATTACTTAACCTTTGAGAAATCATTCGCTGGCCAACTTAACTCGGTAAATACTACACAGAAAATAATTCCTGTGTTAACCGACTGAGCTCGGTTAATACAGAGAATTTCGTGAAATCCTTCACTGACTGACTTAACTCGATAAATACTGCACAGAAAATAATTCCTGTGTTAACCGACTGAGCTCGGTTAATACAGAGAATTTCTTGAAATCCTTCAGTCGCCGAGTGAACTCGGTAAACACCGATTTCTCCGACTTTCATTTGATGACCGAGTGAGCTCGGTTAACACTGTCTGCATCTTTTCTTCGATGATCGAGTCAACTCGGTAAATACTGACAACCTATCTCATATCCTTTGTTTACCGAGTGAGTTCGGTAAATACTGTCTTTCGGCAACAAATCCTTTGATTACCGAGTGAGCTCGGTAAACACTGAACTTCCTTTGTTTACCTTGCAAGCTCGGTAAACTCTGTCAACAACTGTACTTACCTTCTGAGCTCGGTAGACTCTGTCTGATGACTGATATGACATTTGTGTAACATCAAAGACAATCATGCAATTATCAATTGTATCCAACAGTTGGTCATATGAAGAGAGTTTGCATAGGCAAATCTTTTAGACCTATCACTAATTTCTATTGTTATAATTATCATGGTTTTGGACATAAAGTAATAGATTATAAGAAAGTTAAGTTTGATAGTAATAATGGAAATAGTAGAATGTTTAAGGATACTAACCCTGTAGGTAATGAAAGAAGGAGATCACAAAGAAGATATAATGATGGAGGTAGACCTATTGGAGAAAGGAACTAGATTAAATGCTACAAATGTAACAATCTTGGACACATTGCAAGGAATTCAAGAGCACCTAATGGATAGAATGGAACCAATTAGAGAAGGAATGTACCTATATGTAATTTATGTAATAACTTTGGACACAGTGAGATTTTGTAGAATGGACAAAAGAAATTTCAACTGCAATCCTAATTATAGAAGGAAAAATAATAAAAATGACAAAGAAAATGGTAATGGAAGCGCTAAGTTAGAAGGAAGTACTAAATAAGCATGTTGATGAATTCAAGGAAGTATTTGCCAAAGAAAATGAACCCTTAAGTCCTCATACAATTTTAGAAGAGTACTATTTTGATGTACCTAACAGAAGATTGAAGTCAATAATGTTTTTTTAGATTAAAGTAAAAACATGTTTTGAGGGGACCCATAACCCCTTACAGCTAGCTGAAAGATATACAAATAAAGTACCCCTAGTTTTACAAGGACTTGGAGCCTAACATTTACAAAATATAAAAAATCCAAGTTTTACAATGACGTAGAACATATCAAAAAGAAATTCAAAGTTCAAAACCAGGTTTTACAAGGACCTGGAACCTAAAGTAAATAGTTAACAAAATATGGAATCGAAACAACAATAGGAAAACTAGGACTAGAAACCCAAATAGAGACTAGAACTATTACTTAAACAAACTCATTAATAACCTTCACTAATTCCTTACTAGCCTCCATAGTACCCTAAAAGGTTTCTTCTATAGCAGCCCTAGGAACAACAACCATAGCTTTCTTAGTGTTTTGTCTAGTTCTTTTACTAGGGCCACCCTAGATCTTGATAACAATAGGGGAAATAATCTTCTCATTGATTCTTTCACCTATATTTAGAGCAACACCACATAACTAGAGGTAACCATGTTCATACATTTCCCACCATCCTTTACTAGTTTTTGTAATCCCTTATTGTAGGCCTTCAACCTCTTAGGGATGTTTCCTACTTGATTCTCCAGTTGGACTCTCTTTATTTTTTCTTTATCTAGTTCTCTCTAGATCTCTCCCATTTTTTTCTTAAGTATAATAATTTCATTAGAAAGCCATGAATCAAGCTAGAGAGAAGAATCTACTTTCACCTTAGCCTTATGGAGAAAAGAAAACTTCACTATACTATTATCATCTTTGGCCTCATCATCATATCTTTTCTCTGGATCGGTAGTCACTTCCTGGGAACCCTTCAGATGTAATTGATTTTCACATTTAAACCATCTTGATCCATCATCTCCTTCTATATCTCTTTATTCAATTTTTTCTCTTTAATCACAAGGTCTTTAGATTCTACATTCTTCCCCTCATTAGTGTCCTCCATAAGCTTGAAATCTATTATCTTCATTTTAGTAGGTATTGGCCTTTCACTTTGAGTCAATTTTTTGTTATTTTGGACCGAAGGTTCTAAAATCAACTTTGATTCCATATTCCCCTCTTTGTTTTTTTTCCCATCATTTTTAACCAAAGAGATACCCCAACTACTTGAATAGACATCCCTAGTCTCTATTTCATCCTCTACATCTTTACTCTTCTCAGACTCCATAGCTTCCTCATTAGTCTTTTTTGTTTTCTTTTATACCCTTATCATCACTACAATCCTCCTTATCTTTGACAACATCACTTCTAATTTTTTTAGCACTCATCTTATGAAGATGATCATTCCCAATTGATTTCCTCTTCTTTTCCACTATAGGTGAAAGGTTCACCACATTTTCTCAACAATAATTTTCAATCAACAAAATAAGCCCTTCATGGAGCATAGGCCTAGTAGCTTTCTTCCTATGGGCTTGGAAACTATTCAAGAGGAAAAATATCAAATAGAAGGGAAAGGAAAACCTATCTTTGTACCTAAAATGGTTCAAAAACACAAAATAGTATTTATGAACTCTTTTTAACCATCCAAAATAAAATACTCATTGACATAAGAAAAAGATCTTGCCATATTACCTCAATCTCCTCTAGGTCACAGAGATCCCCGTTCTTCACAAGCTTCTTTTCCTTCTCTTCATTTTTTCAATTTTTTTTGAAAGCAACATTTGATATACTAGTTTCCTTTTTGAATTTCAAGCTCTCCATAGGAAGACCAGTAATCTCTTCTATAAGCTCATCTGTCAAATCCATTGCTATCCCATTAAGAGTAACCATCTCCTTAGACCAATTCTTGAAGAAGTAATCAATAATGTGTGGCTTGAAGCCATGCAATTTCTCAATATACATTGTCACTTTTCCCTTTTGGAGAATTTTCCACACTGCTTGTTTAACTTTCCATTCTAGAAGGCTACTATCTCTTTGCCTCCCCACCCATAATGCACTGAGCTCTATAAAGTCTATAAAAAATGGTAACTTTCCTAGAAGACAAAATATGATTTACCTCAAGAAATCTCTTCATCCAGAAAATGTTCCAAGTTCTCTTAATAATAATGAAATGGTACTTTCTCAAAATATGATAATAGTCCATAATAAAGCCCCTAATTGCCATAATAACCCACAAAATATCGCATAATCTTTCCTTCAATTATATTAGTCATATCATAATTAATGATCACCATATGCTCAATTTCCTTGCTAAGGTTATCACTCCATCTTGGCTTTTCACTCGTGTACACAACTTTATTGGCTATCTAATCAGAAACTTTATTGCCTTCAGAGAAATTATGAGATATGAATACTTTCTCAAATTTCTTAATCAAATTTTCAATTTTCATAATACTTCCATCAATATTCCATGTGACCATATTGTTATTATTCAAAATATTAAATAGGTTTCTGAATCATCATATTTAAATTCAATATTTCTAGTATATACAAAGCATCAGTTGATCATAACAGAAGTTAGAGGTTGAATCAAAAGTTGTATAGTTAGTAGAAGGTAGAAGACATAATGAGGAATTTATGGTTAAACATGCAAAAAAAATGATCACAATAAGTCATATGGAAGAAAACAAGCTTATTGGTAATCAAAAACAAGTTTTGTAGATGAATTAGACACACATTTAATGTGAAGTTAAATTTGAAATGATTTAAGGATTGTGGTGAAGATTTTGAGTACCATTTTTTGTGTGACTAATTTTAGAGCATTTTTGAGAAACTTGAGAGAAAATTGAAGCATTTGAAATCATGAAGTTTAATAAGACATACTACACAATAACTAAGGTATTTTACAAAGATTTTAGTTGAAATTTTCAGTATAATCTATTAGAATAATGGCAAGCATCTATGTCATGTTAGTGAGAGACCAAGGTATAAATTTAAGAAGCACCCATTTGTTTCTCTAATTGATGATCCTTTGGGAGTGCCTTTACAAATCTCACCTAATGTAGTTCTTGTACAAGATGTTAGAAGCTACATTCACTATAAATTAGAGAGTATTGGAGATGAAGAAATTCATAAGGATTTAGGTATTGTGTGTAATAGAAACCTAACCATGAAACCTGAGTTTGCATACCTGAATGAGTTGAACATGATCAACTATATGTTTTATATAGAATTTGATAATCATGAATGGAGTAGGATTATCTTGAGTAGAGTACATGAATAGATGTTTTGGTTATGAAACATACTAGTTATAATTGATAATGAACTAATTCATAAGGTTACAGGACTAAGCCATGAAGGTTTAACCCAGTCAATGATAGGAATGTCAAGAAAATTGTTGAAACAAGTTTAAAGACTAAATTTAAAGGCATTAATGTGAAAGTTGACCTAATCAAGGATAGTAGAGTTAGAGTTTTGAGAAAGATTATTGGATACAAACTCAATCATAGATCTAAAGTAAATTCTATGCTAAAAGGAGTTTTAGATGTAGCATATGAGATAGCTATTGAAAAGAAAAACATGAACATGTGTCAGATTGTCAGGGTGCAAATTTTGGACAACATAGAAAACTTGAAGAAATCTAAGAACATAGTTTTTAGATTTGAATCTTTACTAATTTATTTATCTTTCTATGTAACCAAGAAATTTCCTAGTATGACAAGTTGGAATAGTAATGAATGCACCATGAAGCTAATCACCCAGTGTTATAGGGCCAAACTTGAAGATGTCGGAGACAAAGATATTGATATAATGATGGAGAATTTTTAGTTGGAAATGAAATAGAGATACATAATCCCTCCTACTGTGGTAGAGAAATAAAAATAAGAAATGAGTTTTATGGTAGAAACATATACAACTTGTATGGAGGCAATGAAACCTAGAGTTAAATTTATAGAACTTATGGGTTATCAAATGACTGAAAAACTCATTGAGGGTTATGCAACTATAATACTTCAATAAAAAGGATATGGTGAATTTCCTAGATGGGGGAGATATGATGAAAAGATAAAGGAAGTCCACTTTAAACTTCACAACAAGGAAATAAAGAAGAATGTTGAGAAGAGGATAGAATCTATTCTTAAGGAATCTAAAATGACAAGGTATGAATTCAATGAGATCAAGAGTATAGCCTTGGAGATGAAGGCTAGAAAGAAATATGAGGTATTGGTAAATCATGGGTGGACCCACAATAATGGGTTACACTTTTTTGCCTAAATTGGCACTAAACTATGAATTTTCAAGAAAACTTTCACTTTCAAATGAAATTTTCCATTTTGTAGTTATGAATTTGAAGATGAAGTAAAATAGAATATATTAGGATTCCTATGTAGATTCTATATATATATATATATAGAATTTATTTGATTGAATTTATTTTTCTCCCATGAAAATTAATATGTTATCAAAAACATGATTTTTAAAAAGTGACGTTGTTTTTGACACACACAACTTTTTTCTACAATAGATATCAACGTGATTCATTTGAATTTAGTTTGTTAATATCCATACAAAAATTGTAGAGTTCATCTAATTTCTTTCTCCTTATTACTTCAAATTTTATAAGATTTTAAAGTTGACCTAACACTAATTTTCACATACAAGGCTTTTCACACATGTAACTCATTATATATTTACCCAATTTCATTTTTCATTTTTCATTTTTTTGTTTGAAAGAGGACTCAAATATGCAGAGCATAGTTATTTTCAATTTTTTTTGTTCTCTTAGTTACTATTTTTCCTTGAGCATTCAATATATAAGTTTATTTTTTATAACAAACCTGTATTCAATTAATGTAAAAAATGTATACTTCAAAAATTAAAAATGTATCAAATCTGTATTCATTAGAAAGATCATTCCAAGTACTTGTGTCATGCAAAATGACCTATCTTCAGTGTTCCATTTCAACCTAAACATTGAGCATGGAATCCATGAAAAAAATTGTAAGTATTACATACATTGTAAAATACATCTAGTTTGCTAGTTTCGATAGAAAATAACTTTCTATCAAAATTTTCTACATAGTTTCAATAGAAGCTAGATAGTATCTATCAACACTATTTAGGCTAAATTTTTGTGATTACTTACTTTCAATCAAAACTATTTAGGACCCATATTTTTTGTTTAGTAAGTTTCAATCAAAACTTTTATAGTTTCTATCAAAACTATATGATTACTTTCTATCAAAATCTTTTCAGCCAAAAAAATTGTCTTTCATGGATTTGGAGAAATTTCTTCCTCTGAAAAAGTGTAACCCACTTTTGTATGGAAGAAATGAAAATTAGAGTTATATTTATAGAACTATGGGTTATGAAATGAGTGAATAATTCATTGAGGGTTATGAAAAGATAATACTGCAATAAAAAACATATACTAAATTTCCTAGATGGAGGAGACATGATGACAAGATAAAGGAAGTTTACTTTGAACTTCACAACAAGGAAATAAAGAAGAATGTTAAGAAGAGGATATAATATTTTCTCAAGGAATTGGGAATGACAAGGTAGGAATTCAATGAGATCAAGGCTATATTCTTAGAGATGAAGGCTACCAAGAAATATGAGGTATTGGTAGATACTCCTATTTCTATTGCAACACCTTTAGAGAGAGTGATAATAGTAGGATCTACTTAATAGATACCTGTTACTCCCTATGCCATAGTTGCACAAGTAAAACCTATTAAAGATTATTTTGGATAGGAGAAGAAACTTGATGAAGATGTGGAAGTAATAGCATTTATCTAGAGAAATTTAGAGAGATTGGTAAAGGTAAAGAAAGAATTTGCATCATCTCCTAAGAAGAGGACCAAGTAGGCCACCAGCGGTTTGGGGAAGAGAAAAAAAACTATACAGACTAGTCAATTTGATGAATTTAAGGAAGAAATTAAGGAGAATGTAGTAGAATAGGTAGTTGGTGAGGGCATGACATCAACTTGTAAGAAATCCTAAAAACATAATATTGAAAATATGAATATGTAGATCATTGAAAATATCAGTTTTGTTTAATTAAATAAATATTAGAGCTTGTATAGTAATATGGATAGAAGGAAATTAGAGAATTATATAGTAATGAATATGATTCTAATAAATAAAAGATCTAATATTATTTAGAGTAAGATCCTTGAAGACTAGTATAATAGACTACTAAACATGAACAAAAGAGTAGTAGAGGAAGATATGAAATTGAGAGCAAATCTAATTAAAAAATTGTGCGAAGTAAGCATTGATGATGATATAGAAGGTATTTTGAAAGGTATTGAGCCTCTATTGAGAAATAAGAGAAGATAAAAACTTCTTATGGGAGGAAACTATGAAGAGGTAAACAAGGATACTAAAGAGGCCATAGTTAGTTAAATGACTTCTATGCCTAAAGATACTAAGGAGAGTGCATAGTCAAAGGAAGTAAGCCCTGTGTATGTTGAGAAAAGTAAACCTATTGTTACTAAAGAAGAGGTTGAGGAAACTTAGAAAATTGGCTCACCTCCTCATATAGTTATTGGAATTGAATCCATGCAAGTGTATAGTACTCATACAATAGTAGATGATAAAGAAAATCCCTTTATGGAGTATGAGAGGAAAATTATTGTCAATATCAATGCTTATTCTATCTTTGATGAAGCTAACAATGAGGAAGAAGAGAAGAGAAACATTAAAAAGAAGAAGATTGAGGAAGAGGAAAAGAAAAGGAAGAAAAATGAAAAAGAGATGAAGAGGATTGAATATTAGAAGAGAAAAGAGGAAGAAGAAATAAAAGAAGAGGAAATAAAGAAATAAGACAAGAGAAAGGAGGAAGAAAAAATAAAAGAAGAGAAGGAAAAGAGAGAAAAGAGGAAGAGAGGAAGATCATTGGACTACAAATAGTTACATCTATTCTAGTAGTTATCCTTGTAGAAGAAACTATATTGCATATAGTATAAGATAAGGATGGTGATCAAAATGGTTTGATGACTTCATTGAGAAATTTTTTGTAGAAGAACAAGTCTACCAAGACTTTAGAGAGAAATTTGGGAGAAGTTCTAGAAAGGATGTGGAAGATAGTGTATACTAGACATTGAGAAGAAGGCTAAGGAAATGATGAGAGCCTTTGATCTAATATTGCTTCAGTACAAGCTAAGACTAAGCATGATGCATCACTATTTGATATAGTCTGCACAAATGTAGGAAATAATTTGTAGACTTTGAATATTTATATAAAGGATATAATGAAGTCTATAGATGAAGGAGATAAATTTTTTTGACATTGCACTATGTCATACAATAAATTGAAGGAATTTGATGATAAGATTAAAGTCAGAATGAGTGAGCTTCAAATACTCACTATGCAATTGCAGCATCCAAATGCAAGCATTGAAGACATTGATGAAGAAATGGAGAATGTTTGTAATGTTATCAGAGGAATTGAATTTGAAAAGGAGAAGGCAATAAAGAGATTCTCTTTCCTTAGAGAGTATTTACCTCCTAAAATTAGCATTTTGCATAGGCAATTGGAGGAGTGTCTTGCAGAAAAGGCATGCTATGAAAAATTCACCCATATAGATTTGAGTGTAGTGGAAGTTGCATCATATGCATAATGTTCACCTATTAGCATATTTGATTTAGTAAATTACAATTGGAAGGAGTTTGAGAAGGTGAGACTTAGTTTTATAGACTGTATATCAAGTATTTAAAGTTAGAACAGACAAAGGTAACACAATTTTGTCTTGTACATATAATTTTGGACACCTTTGTTATTGATGTCAAAGGGGGAGAAGAATGTAGTTGAAAATTGTATAAATATGCATATACATGTAAGGGGGAGCTTAGCTATGTATATAGGAAATCATTATAAAAGGAGAGATAAGAAATGATGGAAATATGATCCAAATATCCAATGATCCATCAAGACATGAATAAACTTTGAAGTTTTGAAGGCCACTTTAGAGTAGTTTCTTTTTGTATTTATTGTTGTTTCGAATAACATTTTTGGACTTAACCCATTTTCCCATATGTTTTCATCAATGCAAAAGAGGTAGATTATTGGAAACATGGCTAGGTAAGATGAGTTAGTTTTTTCATTTATGGAAACATATATTAAGGTATTTCATTTTGAAATTAGAGACACAAAATTGTCAAAGTATTAGACAGTTGTAATAGAATAGAGATAGATTTTGTGAATATAGATGATGAAATTTGAGTTTTAACATGTGCAATTAAGGAGTGATAGTTGAAAATGTCATGATGATATGTATCAATGCATAGATCTATATAGATAGTACATAATTAGTTATAGATAAATTTACTAGTATAAGTAATTAATAGAGCATAATGAAGAATGATAGTGAAATGATATGTATGGCTTGAGGAGTTATTTTGGTAACAAAATAATTACTTAGCTATGATGGGAAAATATCCTAGATGCTAACCCTAAGTTAATTTTTTCTTTTACCAAATGTGTGGAAGCATAAAGGCCGATGAAAAAGAGTTTTGATAATAAGGATGGTATAAGTAAATATCATATCTTGCGTAGCTAAGTGTGAAGTTCAATGACATGTGAACTATTATGAAGGATGTATATGTGATATGTGAGCCTTGTATAATTTGAGATCTGGAATATGATCAGAGTAATTACAAAATATAGTAGTGAGATAGTATTTTATGTATATCTTATTTTGTTAAGGAAATTTATTGTAAATTACATGTTAGGGCAATGGGCTCTTCTTACACACATATGATATTGTATGTTAGGGAAGTGGTATCTTCTTTCATATAGTTGTATTTGTAGTACCAAATCCTAATAGAGTTAAAGCAAGTCCTAATAGGATTGAGACTTTTAAGAGGGTCTAGTCCTCTAACAAGGACTGGAGAGACTATATGTACTTAATAGATTCCTAACAGGGTCAATATCCTTAACAATATTCTTTTGTTTATTGGATCATTTTGTGGGTACCATCCCTACTATTATTTTTCTTTGGCCATGGTTTCCCTAGTTAACAAATAATAATATTATGACTTCTTTGTATGTCTTGTTTTATTTACTATTCAACATTGTTGATTTATTTTCATATGCATGTTGTAAAGTAATTAACAATATCCATTTGTAGTCAAAAAATTGTAGAATACTTATTCACCACCCTCCTCCCTCTCAGTAATATCTATTTCTAACATATCACTCCCTATTCCTAACTAAAAATAGCCTAGTATTTAAAGGACTTACAAACACCACTAATAAATGTTACCATATAGGATTTAATAGATTAATTAGGTCTAGTCAGTACTTATAATATTTTTTACTACAATGGTTCTATACTAAGAATATAAAAATTGATATGTTAAAATAGAAACTACCTTTGCATGTTCACCTCTCTATTCTTTCTCTTTTTCTATCTTTTTCTTACTTGGAAAATTCACTCTTTCACCAATTTTACTTCTTATGTTTTCTCTACTCTTTACTCCTTGTCATATTGCTATTAGGGTTTACCTGTGTGATTTTAAGTCAAACTCATTGACCCATGTTTCATGAGTAGTGATTTGAAATGAATCCATCTCTCATGAGAATAAATGGAACACTTAGTATTCATTGGATCTAAGTGATTCTCATAGGGGTGAAGCTCTAGGATTTCTCAGGAGGTCACCCATCATAGTACTACTCTAGCCTAAGTGTGTTTAACTATGGAGTTTCCTCCATGTTAAACCCAAAGCTGCAACCCAATTTGCAAAACTTTCACCAAATGTTTTTCCTTATAAAACATTCATCATAAATTCCTTAATGCTCATCAATTGATAAGTAGGAGATAATTTCCACACCAAGTCAAATTGTGATATTTCTATTAGGATTTAACTATTTGATTTTGAGTCAAACTCATTGACCCATGTTTCATGAGTAGTGATCAAACATGAATCCATCTCTCATGATAATAAATGGAACACTTAGTACTCATTGGATCTAGGTGATGCTCATAGGGGTGAAGTGTTGGGACTTCCTAGGAGGTCACCCATCCTAGTACTACTCCAGCCTAAGCATGCTTAACTATGGAGTTTCCTCCATGGTTAAACCAAAAGCTTGCAATCCTATTTGTAAAACCTTCACCAAGTTTTGTGCCTTATGAACCATTTATTATAAATCCCCTTAAGATCATCAATTGATAAGTAGGAGACAATTTCTACGGCATGTTAAATTGTGATATTTCTATCAGGATTTAATTGTGTAAGTTTGAGTCAAACTCGTTGATTTTGATTTTTTGCTCCTTTCCTTTAAAAAACTAAGAATTTCACAAAAACCTTCAATCAGGTCCTTATCAACTCATCAACTCTTGATCAATATCCTAAAACTATCTCCAACATCTCCTTAAATAGTTTTCTCAATGCTTTTAGATCCATCCATATTTTGTCTCTTAATTACCATCAGTAATATTAGGTTTATAACATAATTCCTTCATACATTGAATTTGGACACTTAGAGAATATAAATAGAAAAGAACTTTGCATCCATCCTTAAATTTATTAAATTTCCTTTATCAAATCCTTTTGGGATTTTATTAGCCATAAATCTTGTGACAGACTTTAACTCATGTTCTATACTTTCTTGAACTTTCAAATTTTCCATCAAAAGTTGGCCTTAGATTCTAATTTTCTAAACTTGTTCATCTTGTTGTCACTAAGTAAACAAAATTTCCATGGGAAAAATAATATTTGGTTAATATTGAATTTCCTAGGGAACATAATGGTTTCCTTCTTCTCCAACCAATTTCTTAGGAAACACTATAGTTACCTGGTGAATAAAGTCTCCCTTCATTAACCTTGTAACTTGGTTAACCTTGTGTTCTTTAATATATTGCAACAATACATGATTTATGAAACAATCAAAATAATATTACATTATCATTATCAAACTCATTCATGTACCCATTAAATACCTTACATATCACTTCTTTCTTCATAATAATCTCCCTAAATCCTCTTCTTCAATTAAATCTCTTCATCACTCAAATTATCTTGTACTTTTCTAAGTTAACATAATGTCTGGACAAATAAGACTTTAATATGAATGAAAATGTAACAATTAACATGACTCTCTTACACACATGCATATCATCATCAACTAATAATCTCCCACTATTAATTACTTTATTAGTCTAGGCTAACAATCATCCCTTCACCTAGAGATTTACTATTGTCATGCATTCACCCATAACCTAAGAGTGTTTCCATGTACTAACCAGATAGCTTGGGATAGTTGGGCATTTCATTTTGCTATAGGCATAGACATGATTACCAATAGTTTTTATGATGTCAGGTGCAACATGAATAGTTTCACAATTTGTTTGAACTAAAAAAAATTAGTTTTGTTTTTGTGTGAATAGAAAGAATACATAAGGTTATTTTGAGCTCTAGGCAACTCTATCTTATTTGTTTCATTTAGATTTAGTATTTTCAAAAGGTTCAATTTTTCAATAGTACATGAAGCACAAAGGAATATATTATTTGTGGCATTTAATTTAGGTAGTCCACTAAATATTGAGCAGAAACATGAGATACAAGGATTAACATTAAAGATCTTATCTCATTTCATAGGTAAGGATCAAATTGTAGTAGTTGAGCACATTAGAGATATAGCTTCACTATCTTGTATTCATCAAGCTACTCATCACAATGCCATACTAAAGCTTTTGGCAACATCATTCAAAGGTAAGGCTCTTGACTAGTTTAGAGAGTTTT
This sequence comes from Cupressus sempervirens, assembly GCA_028749045.1. NCBI lineage: Eukaryota > Viridiplantae > Streptophyta > Pinopsida > Cupressales > Cupressaceae > Cupressus > Cupressus sempervirens. Next base: position 643,976,587 of record CM053792.1, read on the forward strand.
CTCTCAATTATATATCTAAAAGGTATGAATTAGGGGATTAGTTGAATTGAAAATTTAAAGATAGATCCAATCACTTGTCATTGGTTGAGCATTTGACAAGATAATGAGTTAATGTAGATTCTAATCCTCAATTACAAAGGACGTCGAATTGGATTCAAGTTTCTATCAGAACATCAAACACTTATGCATTATTGTTTTATCTTAAGGATTTGGAAATGATATTTCAATTATGATTCAATTAAGTAGAGGAGACACTTTTCAAATAACAATTTATATAACTATTATAGTGGAGAAAAAATTATTACAAGCTGGTAAGATTATACTAATTCTCATGATTCCTTGTACTAAAAAAGTACAACCAAGTGTGCAAGCCAATTTTACACATTAAAACTTTTATTCCAGCACTAAAAATGTCATTTCAAGAGCTCCAACTTTAGAATAAAAAAGTAATATAGAAAAAGAAAACCATGCTAAGGACATTACAAACATATGGTAGCAAGATCATGACTCTTCAAACAAAATAAAATGTGCCTAATTAAGATACTTATGAAAAGAATATTCATAGTTATTAGAATGGTAACTCAATTAAAGGTCTATTCAACCTCATAATCCCATAGTTCCAAATACTTCAGTAAAGAAGGTGGTTGAGTTCAATTACATGACACATAAGGTTCAAGAAAATTCATAGTTTAACCAAAGTAGTCCTTGAAATTCGTTACTACATGACGTATGAATAAGGTTTTTTTTTTCCAATTCTAGTAAATAGCACAAGTAGTAGCCTACAAACTTGGATAGTTATTGTGCTAGCCTTGATGATGGGTTCACAATTTCAGTGGAGGAGATGAATAAATAGCATGAAAGAACTCAATTAATTCTTGTAAAGAAGGTTCCTAAAGTCAATATTTTGATTTTTTCAAGGTAGGACTTATAAGTAATCTAATGAAATTTTAAATTCTATATGTTCTACATTGCTACAAGAGCCTATACAGGACCAAACTGGTATGGTTGTTTTGCTTGGTTATCAAGACCTTATCTTGAGCATGCAATGCCATATCATAAATTTGATATAACACTCAAAATTTTTAAGAGATAGTACCTTTTACCTCAAAAAAATCCTCAAGAAATAAATAATAGTATGATTTTGAAAGAGAAAAATATAATGCAGAAAAGAGAAGTATGTGAGGAAAAAATAGTTATAGAAGCAAGATATTTGGATAGAAGTAGGGATCAAAATAAAAAATAGACCAATTACAAGTAGTGATAGGGGCTATTTCTGATCTTATGAGGTTAAGAGTAATGTAAGGTACAAGATAAAATCTATTTTAGGAGTTCCTAATAGAAAATTACAGTTCTGTGGTCGTGTAAGTAATTTGATAGATAAGTTTGTGGGCTTAGTCGGTATATTGAGAATAATAGTGAAGTTTTCACTGGTATTTTTTTATAAACATCTAGATTATATTAATTAATTCTAAGAAAAAATATAGGAAGTTATTGAAAATAAAAAGGAATAGATTATTTTACAATGTTTAACAAAATAAGATATTACTATTTTAGATCTACTAGAAGAGCAACATCAAGAGAAATTTCCTATTAAGAAAGGTGTGAATCAAAAATATTTATCCAATTTTCAAAATTCTAATCATGAAAAAACTATGGGTGAAAGAACAAACTTGTGTCACCCTTTTACAAAGGAAAAGGCTAACAAAAGTGTAGTTGTTCACATTCAATGACATAAAACTTGCATTACTACTTAGAATTTTGGAATGAAGTAAACTAATGAAATGTGTAGAAATGAATAAAGTTTAGGATTATAATTTTTAATAATTATTTGAAATAAGAAATTATATATTTTCTTTTTTTTAAAGATAAATTTTAGTTGCTTAAAAATGCTAGAAATTAGGGGTCTAACTCACACCACAAAAATATATGGAAGTAAACTTATTTCCCTTTGATCTAAGATTATGTTATCGGTAATATATGTGGCTAGAACAATAAAAAAATAAAAATGGGCTTTAGACCTATGTTTTCTCTTTTATAGTGCTTCAAATTTCAACTTATTCAAATCGATGGTTTTCATCCCCCAACACATTTTTCAAAATAAATCTATTCCTACCAAAAGAAAAATTATAGATTCTAGAAGAGGACTCTCTCCTCTAGAATGTCATATATTTTTTAATTTTTTTGATATTATTTAATATTTTTCTTTCTCAAAATTGACATCCTCTCGAGTGTTAAAATACATGCTTGTAGAATTTTTTAATTACAATATACTATATCTAATTAAAACACTATGTACTCTATATGAGAATATTCTTGACATTGAGCTCTATGAAATGGTGTTTATATGTTATTAAAAAAATATCATTATAGATTGTAAAGTTATTGAAATATTAGTTTTATGAAATAATTGTATTTTTTTAGTAATCAGATACTAACTAGTATAAAATATGCATTGAATAGACATTTCCAATTGGAAAAGTCTGAGACCATATATAAATTAGCTAGAATAATTTTATAAAGATCATATGTTTGAAAAAAAATTTCTTTTTAGATAGAAATAATAAAATTCAATCATTCTGATAAGTCAACCTAAAAGGTGACACAACTTTGTACTTTTACCCATATACAATATGTAAAAAAGGGAGTAATTACAAGATAAATATTTTGAAAGCATCAAAGAGGAGTTCTTTTAACACATAGTTGATGATTTGAAACAAAATTATTGAAATATAATGAGGTATTATAATCTACAAGAGCTTGATACAAAAATAGTAACCACAAAATAAAGAGATCTTTTCAAGGATAAACACAAAAGGAATATAAATGTAGAAAATTTGAGAGAGAGAGAGAGAGAGAGAGAGAGAGAGAGAGAGAGAGAGAGAGAGAGAGAGAGAGAGAGAGAGAGAGAGAGAGAGAGAGAGAGAGAGAGAGAGAGAGAGAGAGAGAGGGTCATTACAATAACAAAATATGGGTAGAAGAATGAGAGAGAGAGAGGAATCTCTTTTATAGAGATAAGAGTGGATTGACATGTGATTGCATGTGTAATTCCCATTTCTTTGAATGCCACCATTCATAAGAAGTGTGTGGAAATTTTCAAGATCCTCTTAAGTATAATAAATTATTTTCCTTATAAATTGAATTACAAAAATGAACTCATCACATATGCACAAGAGGGCAAGGAAATGACATGTCTTCACACTTGGACTGGGGGAAAAAATACATAAGTGATACCTTTGTTTATCTCGAAGTAAATACATACAAACAAGTAAAGATTAATATTTCTTCCACCCCTCTTTAATGTTTACATGGGGAGATTATATCAAATGGTACCAAACCCAAATTGTGACAATGAAATTAAAATTTCTTTCCAGGAAGAGACTTTGTCAAACTATTAGCAACTTGATATTCACTCTTAAAATAAATGAGGGACACTTTATTTTATTCAATTTTCTCTCTAATGAACTGGTGGTAGAAAAAAATATTCTTTGACTTTTCATAGAAGATAGGATCTTCTTCCAAGGTTATTACACTTTTATTGTCACAAAAAAAAAGTGTAGGTTCTTATTGAGGTAGACCCAAATCATCAAGTATTCTTCTAATCCATATAGCTTCTTTAGATACATTAGTATAACTTTTAAAAATATCCTTGGTAGAACATAGATAGACAAAGATTTGTTTGTTACTTTTCCAAGATATAACACCTAAACCAACAAATAAATAATAGCCACAAGTAGATTTCCCATCATTGGGATCTTCACCTAAATTATAATCAGTAGATCCATGTAAAGTAAACTCAAAATTTATGTAATGAAATAATTTAAGATTAAGAGTTCCTTTTATGTCTCTTAATATTCTTCTAGCAATTTTAAGGTGTGTTTGTTGACATTTGGACATAGGTCATAAAAATAATTCAATGTTATATGTAATATCAAGTCTTGTAAGAATGAGATATTTCAAACTTCCTACAAGTTGTCTATAAGAAGTATACTTAAAAAAAGGATTATTCATATCAATCATTAACTTAGTTCCTAAATCACATAAAATAGAAACATGATTAGAATCATTCATTTAAAACTTGTCCAAAAGATCTTGTGCATACTTTCTTTGAGAAACAAAAATACCCCTAGTAAATTACTAATATGTAATGTAAAATTCCTAAAAAAATCATTTGAAATATTTTATTAACTTGAAACTTAATATAAAAAATTAAAGTGTTTGAACTTGAAGTGGGAATCAAATAATCAATATATAGAATAATACTAACAATATAATCTTGAGCATGTTTAATATATAAGTTAGGGTCTTTTTCAATTGTATCAAAACCTTATGAAATACATAAACAAATCATTTTGGAATAGCACTCTATAGGAGATTTTTTTTAAACATAGATAGTTTTCTTTAGTTTACATACTAAATTTTGTTACCTTCATTAAAAAAATTATGTTGGTTAACTATATAAATTTCTTCACATAAATCGCCATTTAGAAAAACACTTTTAACGTCCATTTGATGAATAGGATAATTCATTTTTAAAACTAAATCAAGCACAACTCTTATAGTAGGAATTTTCAAAAAAAATTCAGTATAATCTAAACCTTCAATTTGAGAAAATCCTCTTGCTACCAGCCTAGCTTTAAACTTAATAATTTTGTTATTTTCATTCAGTTGAGTTTTATATAACCACTTGAATGAAACTAAATTCTTACAATGAGGAAAAGGGATTAAATCCTAGGTTTGATTAGAAATTAAAGTGTAATATTCCTCTTTCATGGATTTTTTCCAATGAGGTGGACCCTTTGCTTGTTCAAAAGTTTCATGATCATTAGATTTCATAAGCATATACATAAAACCATAATTGAAATAATTAATTATCCTAGGTTTAAGTCCACCCTTTTTTGTAAGAAAATCACCACTTTCATTAAGTAAACCTTGAAACCATCTAGGAGTTCTCTTACTAGTAATAGATTCATTACTAGATGAAAATCCATTAGGTGAAAAAGTATCATTAGTATTAACATTATTGAAATCACTAGAACTTGAAGAAATATGAGGAATAAAAGAAAGTTCTCAAGGAGTAGGGTTTAATGAAGGAGGTTGGTCATCCACCACTACATTTTTTATATCAACTATATTCCTCATCTTAAAGCTTGGAAAAATCATGTACTTTATTTTCTACAATACACGTATCTCTTGAAACATCGAATTTATTATTAACAGGATTATAAACTCTATAACCTTAAGTACTTTCACCATTCCAAAAAAAAAAATGGAGAATATTTAGCTTCTAATATATGCCTCACTTTTTGGAAATGTGAACATAATAAATAGATCCAAATATCGGTAAGTGTTGCAAATTGGGCATCCTACATAACTAAGCTTCTTTTGGAGTTATATATCTCAAGGCCTTGGTAGGAGTTCTATTAAAAATAAAAGTGACATAGGAAATACCTTTAGTCCAAAACTTGTAATCCATATTTTTAGCATGTACCATACATCTATCCATTTAAAAAATGGTTCTATGCTCCAACTTCACCACGCCATTTTGTTGTGGTGTATAAGGAATAGTAAGTTGATCTCTAGTACCAAAAGATATTAAGAATGAAAAGTAATGTTGACATATTCAACACCATTATGACTTTGAAGAACCTTTATACTAGAATTAGATTGCCTTTCCAAAAATATATACAATTTAGAAAATTTATCAAGTACATGATCTTTACTATGTAACAAATGGATCCATATTATTATGCTCAAATCTTCAATAAGACTAAAAGAACACTTTGAAACTTGAATGGGGATGTTCTCCATAGGTCCTTAAAAATTACTATGAATAACTTGTAACTTATGAGACACCCTCCATGATGAATCATCGGGAAAGGGCTCCCTATGCATTTTTTTGCTCATGTACCTAGTACATTGATGGGGACACAACCCAAGAACAGAATGGACACAATAGAAAAGGGAAATTATATTAACTGAGAAAATAAGCTAGTACAAATAGTACAGAGAAAATAAACTTCAGAACATGCCCTAAGGGCTTATAATAGCATAAATCTGGAGAATATTTCTCCTTTTAGCACCTCCTCTCAAACTCCACTCCTAACTGCCTTTTACAATGCCAGAAATCTCCTTAAATAGACCCCGAAGGGTTAAGGACTAGGAGTACATTCTAGAAAGTGCTAGTAGGCATCCACCAATGAAATAGAAGGTTCAGAATGCTGCGTTAGAAGTCAGTGCAAATCTAGAAGAATCCAGAAACGGTAACCGAACTTTCGGGAGGCATAACTTTTGAACCGTAGCTCCGATTGATGAATCGTTTACATTTTCAAAAAGCTCTCGAAGCGCTCTATAGCCCTATGGACAAAATTTTCTTTCCCCCCATTTTTTAACCCTTTTCGAGGTCATTTAATGCCCCAAACCTGACTTTGAAGCATTCTTAGGTCTCCAAAACTCAGAAAACTGCAATAACTTTCAAACCGTGGGGCCTATTGACCTGACTCTTTTTCTAGAATGCTCTAAATCATGATTACATTCATCTGGCCAATTCACACCTTCTAGTTTACTGAAATGATGGCCCAAATACATGCTCCTATTTTTTTAGGATTTTCAAACGCACTGATAGTTGAACTATGAGAGTTGGAACCTTTATTTGAGCCAAATGGGTATCCAAAAATGTAAAGACATGAAACAAAAACTAAGTCTAAGTACATTTTTTTGGGTGACATAGGATTGCCCTTATATCTTTGGATGCTCCTGCATCATACACCCAGGGTAGATTGAAAAGTGACCCTGTCACTTTATGGATGGTAGAGGAAATCCCAAATGGGAAACCTCAGCTGCTGAAATCCAAGTTGAGTCCTCGATCGGCCGTCCTTTCCATTTGACCAAATACTCTTCATACTACCTGTTTCTGGTACTCCTACCCACACGATGATCTAGAATGTCTTCTATCTCCTCCTTCTTAGAAGAAGGAATTGGACATGGCTCTAAAACCAGCTCCTCATCTGCACCATCATCATGATACTCTGTTAAATCTGCAATGTTGAAAATGGGAGAAATGTGAATACCATCTGGCAGCTCCACCTTATATGCATTTCTTGAGTCATGTTTCTTCAAAACTTTGCAGGGGCCAAATTTCTTCATTTTTAGCTTGTTGTAAGTACCAACTGGAAATCTTTCTTTTCGTAAGTGCACCATGACTAGATCCCCTACTTGGAATTCCTTATGTCTTCTCCTTTGATCAGCCCTAGCTTTATACTCTTGATTCATCTTGATAATGTGTACTTGAACCTCCTCATGTAGATGCTTGATGTGTTTAGAAAATTCCTCAGCTTCAGCACTTGTCCTCTCCCCTTCTTCTATCTTCCTCAATTTTGGTGCAGTCCTTGGGCTATTCCCATATACAATTTGAAATGGTGATTTTTTGGTACTCCTATTTACAGAGTTATTATAAGAAAACTCTACCCGTGGTAGAATCAAATCCCATCCCTTGGGCTTATCTCTAACTAAACATCTCATCAAATTGCCCAGACTTCTATTTACCACTTTTGTTTGGCCATCAGTCTATGGGTGATGCGTGGAACTGAATTTCAAGTTTGTTCTCAACTTCTTCCACAATGTCCTCTAGAAATACCCCACAAATTTAGTATCTCTGTCAGAAACTATACTCCTTGGAAGACCATGTAGTCTTACCACCTCTTTGAAAAACAAGTCTGCAATATGGACAACATCATGAGTTTTGTGGCATGGAATGAAATGTGCCATTTTGGAGAACCTATCAACCAAAACAAATACTGAGTCATTACCCCTTTGTGTCCTTGGCAATCCAAGAACAAAATCCATACTTATGTCCTCCCATGGCCTTGATGGAACAGGCAATGGCTGATATAGGCCAGTATTTTGACTAAACCCCTTGGCAACTTGACAAACCTGGCAACTCTGTACAAACTTCTTCACATCCTGTGTAATTTGAGGCCAAAAATAATGTTCTCTAAGAATGGAAATGGTCTTATCTTGACCAAAATGTCCTGCCATCCCTCCACTGTGTTTCTCCTTAATCAGATTTTCCCTCATGGAACTCATTGGAATGCACAATTGACTACCTTTGAACAACATGCCATCCTAAATCAAATAGTCTAACCACTTGGTTCTATCTACAGCAATAGGTTCTTTACAAGCTTTCCATGCTTCAGAAAAATCAGGATCCTCGCAGTACAAATTCTTGAGTTCATCAAACCCAACTACTTCAACCTGCATTGTTGTAAGCAACAACTGTCTCCTACTTAGTGCATCTGCAACCCTATTAGATTTTCCACTTCTATGCTTCAACACAAATGTATAACTCTGCAAGAATTCTACCCACTTCATATGCCTCTGATTCAATTTACCTTGGCTATTTAGGTACTGTAATGCCTGATGATCAGTATACAAACCAAATTCCTTTGGAAATAAATAATGCCTCCATTTCTTTAAGGCCTGAACTATTGCATAGAACTCTTGATCATAAACATAATACTTCTTCTTTGCATCATTCAATTTTTCACTAAAATATGCAATAGGCTTACCTTCTTGGCTTAATACAGCCCCAATAGCGCTACCACTAGCATCACAATCCACCTGGAATACTTTTCTAAAATTTGGAAGTGCCAATACAGGCTGTTCAGTCACCTTCTTCTTCAGCAATTCAAAACTTCTCGCAGCTGCTGCAGTCCATTTGAACTCTTTTCTATCCCCTCTTATTGTATCAGTTAGGGGTGCACATATGCCACTGAAATTCTTAATAAACTTCCTGTAAAAACTAACTAGACCATGAAATGATCTTACCTTAGTAGTAGACCTTGGAGTAGGCCATTCCAAGATGGCTTTTACCTTCTTTGGATCCATTTTGAGACCTTCAGGTGATATAACAAATCCCAAATAGACTAACTCCCTTTTTGCAAAGACATACTTCTTTAGATTAATTAACAGTTTCTCTTCCCTTAGCCTTTCAAGGACACTACGAATATGTAGTAAATGTTCTTCCAAAGTTTTGCTGAAAATTAAAATATCATCCAAATAGACAATAACAAATTTTCCCAAGAACTTCTTAAGTACCTCATTCATGAGCCGCATGAAGGTGCTTGGGGCATTCGTCAATCCAAAGGGCATGACTAACCACTCATAAAGACCCTCCTTGGTCTTGAAGGTTGTTTTCCACTCATCTCCTTCTCGAATCTGTATCTAATGATAGCCACTCTTCAAATCTATCTTTGTGAAGCACTGAGCTCCACTCAAGCAGTCCATAAGATCATCCATCCTTGGTAAAGGAAATTGGTACTTGATGGTTATCCTATTTATAGCTCAAGAATTTGTACACATCCTCCACTCTCCATCCTTATTTGGTGCAAGTACTGCAGGTACTGCACATGGACTCAGGCTCTCTTGAAATAAGCCCTTCCTCAACAAATCCTGAACCTATCTATTTAGCTCCTGGAATCAGATCTATCTGATGACTGATTTGCCTTACTGGTGCTAATCCATCTGGAATATTATCAGAGATAATATCTCCAAATTCCCCTAGTAAATCTGAAACTTCAAATGGTATTTCACTACTACCTTCTTTATCTTTCCTAGGAATCAAAGCATAGCACATATGCTGATGTTTCATGCCATCTAAAAACTTCCTTCCATCAACAAGACAAAACCTAACACTGCTACATACCTTTTCACCTTCCTTTTTCATGGGCTTCAATTTGTGGCGAACTCCATCCTTTGTCAGAGAGTATGTGTTTGCATGTCCATCATGTATTGCATGTCTATCAAACTGCCATGGTCTACCCAACAATAGATGGCAAACATCCATCGAAATAACATCACAGAGAACTTCATCATGGTAACTCCCAGTTTTGAATTTTACTAAACATTTTTCACTTACCAGGACCTTATGATCATCCTTTACCCAAGAATTTTGGTAGGGTTGGGGATGTTTCTCCCTCTTGAGCTTTAGCTTAGAGACCATCTCTTCTGATACCAGGTTATTAGTGCTACCACCATCAATGATCACGTCACAACATTTATCCTCACACTTACATCTGGTATGAAACAAACTCCTTCGTTGTCCTGGTTCATTCTCACCACTTAGTAAGACTCTTTCATTTACCAAGGTCTCTCCTCTTTTTGCATCCTCTAAATGTGATGATTGTGCATCCTCATCCACATGAGCAACCCTAGCTTGGCCCTCAGTTCTCCTATCTGTCCTTCCTTGTCATTGAGGGCATTCAATGGAATGATGACCTTCTTCATTGCAATGGAAATAGGTACCACGGAAGCCTCCTCTTCCTTGTCCATGTCCTCTACCTCTTCCTCTTTTATTTCCAAAGTCTTGATCATGGGAGCAGTTGAAACCCTCATTCCTCTGGTTTCTGCTAGTACCCACATATTCATTTTTCTTTTGGGTTTCATTGCGGCCTCCAGATGATCTACCGCTTCCCCTTCCTCCTTGGCCACACCCTCTTTGTCTTCCTTCAAACCTTTTATTCAGCTTCTCTTCAACTCGTAGGGAAAACTGGTATGCCTCTTCAACGCTGGTCATTCTTACCAGACTTAATTCCTCCTGGATGCTAGGTCGCAACCCACTGATATAATGAGCAACCTTCTCCTTATTTGCTTCTGCATGCCCCGCTCTAATCAAGAGTCGATAAAACTCCTCTGTATATTCTTGGACTGATCTTCCTTCTTGCTTTAACCCATGCATCTTCTTAAACGGATCAAGCTCGTAGTCCACAGGAATGAAGTGCTTCTTCAATTTGTCCACCATGCGATCCCATCTTGTGATCTTCTCCTTTCCTCTTCTAAGTCTTTCTTGTTGAACTTCTTGCCACCAGATTTTGGCATGGCCTTTTAGTTTGGCCTTTGCAAACTTAACCCTATCTGGGTCCCTTATATCCTCATACTCAAAGTATTCTTCCAGTTCATTGATCCAATTGATCAACTCATCTGGTTTCAGATTTCCTAAAAATATACCCACTTCAATTGTAGGTCTTTTCCCAAACTTAGTAATGGCCCTAAAAACCCTTTCCTCTATAGGATTTAGAACTTCCCCATCAACTTCCTCTTATGGTCCCATTACCTCCTCTTCATTGTCATCCTCACTATTGTCACCTGCGGCAACATTTGCTCCTCTACGAAGCTCCTCTTGCAATGCTTGTACCTGCCTCTAGAGGGCTCTAACCTCCTCAGGATCAATAGCTCTAGCCCTTCCGCCACACTCTCTTCATGGAGACATCTTCTAACTCGAACCCACAACCACACAGTCCTGGTGCAAACTGCCTCACAGTTGGCGCTCTGTCTACACACTCAGGAAAACCTGCTCTAATACCACTTGATGGGAACACAACCCAAGAACAGAATGGACACAATAGAAAAGGGAAATTATATTAACTAATAAAATAAGCTAGTACAAATAGTACAAAGAAAATAAACTTCAGAACATGCCCTAAGGGCTTACAATAGCATAAATCTGGAGAATATTTCTCCTTTTAGCACCTCCACTCAAACTCCACTCCTAACTGCCTTTTACAATGCCAAAAATCTCCTTAAATAGACCTTGGAGGGTTAAGGACTAGGAGTACATTCTAGAAAGTGCTAGTAGGCATCCACCGATGAAATAGAAGGTTTCGAAAGCTGCGTTAGAAGTCGGTGCAAATCTAGAAGAATCCAGAAACAGTAAGCGAACTTTTGGGAGGCATAACTTTTGAACCGTAGCTTCGATTGACGAACCGTTTACATTTTCTGAAAGCTCTCAAAGCGCTCTATAGCCCTATGGACTAGCTTTTCTCGTCATCCATTTTTTAAACCCTTTTTGAGGTCATTTAATGCCCCAAACCTAACTTTGAAGCATTCTTAGGAGGTCTCCAAAACCCAAAAAACTACAATAACTTTCAAACCGTGGGGCCTATTGACCTGATTCTTTTTTTGGAATGCTCTAAATCATGATTACATTCATCTGGCCAATTCACACCTTCTAGTTTACCGAAATGATGGCCCAAATACATGCTCCTATTTTTTTGAGATTTTCAAACACACTGATAGTTGAACTATGAGAGTTGGAACCTTTATTTGAGCCAAATGGGTATCCAAAAATGTAAAGACATGAAACAGAAACTAAGTCTAAGTACATTTTTTTGGTTGACACAGGATTGCCCTTATACCTCTGGATGCTCCTACATCATACATACAATCTTAAATCGAAAAATATGAGGTAATTACTCAGCCATAAATTCAATTTTTATATTAAAGTTGAAATGACCAAGCCTTTTCTGCCACACATTAAAATCAATATTTACTTCCAAAGAGTACCTTGAAGAGGTAAAATCATAAACTTTAAATAAGTTGGCTTGATCCAATTTAAAATTTTTAATAACTTGATTATTATAAAGATTAATAACACATTATATATCCTTATGAAATTCATACTCATAACTTTGAAATAACTTAGGAATTGAAAGAAATATGGATTTCAAATCAAGAACATAAAGAAAATCATGTAACTTTTCATTTGGATAACTAAAATCACCAAATCCTTCAACTTTGAAACTATTATTATAAGATAATTGAATTGGAATATTAGAAGGATCAAGTTTCAAAGAAGTGCCACTGTCAACAATCCATTTTTACCATTTAGAAAAATTGTAACTAATAGTAAAAGCATGATGAGATTGATCATGATTTTGATTATTTTAAAATATTATTAAGGGTTATAATGGGTATACATAGAGATAGACTTAGAGATAGACATAATATTTTGGAGCACAACTAGAAACATTTGAATATAAGTCATTTTGAGATCCTCTATCTATTTCATTTTGACCTTGTCCACATAGATTACATTGGCAATTGGAAATTTGTTTCTTTGTAATTCTCATTATTTTCATCTAAATTTTTAAGGGATTCTATGAGAGGTGAGTTATCTGATTCAACAAACACATCTTGGGTAAAATTTCCTCAAGTGATTTGAAGCACAAGGCATCTTTATAAAATCCTCCTCTTCTTCACCATTGTCAATAGCTTTTCCACCCATTTACTCCTTTTACTTTGAGCTTTCCTTCACTTCCTCTAAATGAATAGACATAGAGGAGGTGAAGGAAAGCTCATCCAACATTTCCCAAACTTTGGCTTCTTTTTTCCAAAATTTACATTACCCCGACTCCCACCTTTTTAGAGCACCACCCATAGTAATTCTTCAACACATTATTGGATTCAAAATTTTTTCAAATGTAACTATATTTACTCAGAGAAAATACAAAATAAATGAATAATAAGATAAACACCCAAAAAATGTGTGAAGTTATCAAAAATTGATGGAAAATTTTGTCATAAGCACTACCATCATTACTCTTAATGTCTCTAGAAATCTCCTTGATATATAACAAGATTTTTAAAATCCCCTACTTTACATTGTTGGATACAATTGTTTTATTGTGTGTTGTCTTTAATGTTACAAAAATGTTATATCAGTTGATAGACGGTGTTCAATTGGTTAGTAAGGCAATTTTCTATGTCTATCGAGAATTCTTGGAAATTACTTTGTGTAAATAGTGTTTACCGAGCTAACTTGGGTGTTGAAGGAAAATGTGGCAAATAGTAGTGTTAATTGAGCTCACATGGTTAACAAATGAAAGTTAGTGATTACCGAGCTCACTCAGTTTCCAAAGGATTTTTGCAGGTTTGTAGTATTAACAGAGCTTATGTTGGTTAACACAAGAAATCATTTCAGAATTAGTGTTTACCAAGTAGGGTTGGCCAATGAAGGATTTTTTTAATTTGAGGAATGAAGTTTAATTGTTTCAAGTATTGATTAAAATTGACTAAGGTAATGATTATTGGTAATTCTAAGTTGTAATTGAGCCAACTTGATAATTTGTAAGGTATATATGAAAGGTAAAATTGTGATTCTAAAATGTATGAGTGAGTATGAAAGTGTATTGATTGTTTAGAGAGGAAAGTGTGTGCAAATTTGAAGGATGGTCAGATATTCTTGAGGAGTAGCAAAGTTATATTTGATTGAGAAGGATCTAGTGTGAAGTAGAATAGAGATCTGTAATCATATATTTAGTTGCATCTCATTTAGGTCATTTCATTGTTACTTTCTTATCATTGTAGTACTGATTCCAAAATCTCTTAGCAGAGTTGGTTTAACAACTAGTAGTAAATCCTCTAACAAGGTGAGAGTTCCATTGAATTGTTCTAAAGACCTTTTGCAAGGCCACTCCTAATAGGGTGACTAAATCCTCTAACAAGGTCACACCTAACAGTGTCTTTTCTAACCTTTAATGAGGTTGGCTCCTAACAGGGCTTACTTTAGAAAAGTGAAAATCAATAGCTAGTTGCTTGGTGGTTATTTCTATATTGGGTTTCCACATTAAATTTTGTGTCTCATGTGTTCATGTTATTTCTTTTATGGTTTCATGTTAATCACTAAGAATGTTTAATATTTGTTAAAATTATCATACACTACATTTATTGAGTTACATCATTTTAATTATGTTTACCAAGTGACAACAGTAAATAGTTTTATTAGATATCTAAGGGATCTATGGATTTGTTTTTGTGGTAACTGATTCACCCCCCATTCTCTCAATTACTCCATCTATATTTCCAACAATTGGTATCATAGCTTTTGGTGCTTGCAAGGAGGGTTTCAAGGACCTGGGCTAACAATCAGGTTGTCTTAGAAGAGAGAAATTCCAAGGCTTAACAAAGATAACTTTTCATCATGGTAGGGTCTCATGAGGCTTCATTTGGCTTCCATTGGAGATACAAGATTGAAATACCTTGATGAAAAATATAGAACTTGTTCTAGTACATTATCTATTAATGACATTATTGAGAAGAAGACTCATAACACCATGATGATAGACATTGCATCTGATCTAAGCTATGACAAATTTAATGATATCAAAGACTGTAGAACTACCTTTTCCATGTGGAACAAATTGAAAGATATCTATCATGGTGATGAAAATGTGAGGACAGCCAAAGAAAAAAGTCTTAGAGGATAACTTGATCAGATGAGAATGAGAGAGGATGAAAACATTGCAAAATATGCTGAGAGGATCAAAGCAAGTGTCAGTGCAATCAAAGCTTCTGGAGGAGAGATCAAGGATGAAATATTTGTAAGTAAAATTCTTAGAAAATTGCTTTCGATTTATGCAATTAGAGTATCTTTTATTCAAGAAAGAAGGTATGAGACAAATCATAAGATAACTTTGGATAGCTTGGTAGGAAGATTGATAGTATTTCAACTGGATAACTATTATAATTGTCTTCCAGCTTCCAGGAATATTGAATCAACATTTTAGGCCATTCTTTCAATTAAGGAAAAAGGAAAGAAAATAAATGACTCTCAGTTAGAAAGTGAAGAAGAATCAAAGGAAATTTATGATAGTGATCTTGAAGTTTTTGAAGCTCTACTTGCAAGAAAATATTCTAGAGGTAGAGGAAAATGCAAAGATAAAGTTCCCCTAAATCTATTTTTTATGTGAAAAAATTGGTCATATTGTAGCCAGGTGCCCAAACAAAGAAAGCAAGAATGAGAAGAAAGGTCACAAGTGTAATGGCGAGAAGGATTTCAAATCATTCAAGAACAAAAGGTAAGAAGACATACTTTATAGCTAAGGATTATGATAATAGTGAAGATGAAATAGTTTACATTGTTGTGAAAGATGAATCTGATGATGAAGAAGAAGATAAGATGGCACTTATCTCTCATGTGAGAAAAAATGATACATGGATCATAGACAGTGGATGTTCACATCATATGACTGGGGACAAAATAAAGTTTGAACACTTTGAAGACTATGAAGGTGGTAGTGTAAGGTTTGGAAACAATGAATCTTGTTGCATAAAAGGAAGAGGTTGAATCTCATTAACCAAAGAACTTGTATGTGATAATGTTTATTGGGTTGAAGGACTAAAACATAATCTATTGAGTGTGGCACAACTAATAAACATTGGATTCAAGGTGGAATTCATGCATGGCAAGGCAAGACTACTGGATGAAAAAGGAAAACTAATTAGATTAGGCAAATAAATAAAAGGTAACTTGTTTTATCTTTACTTTGGTGAGTGCTCATGTTTTATTGCTGAAGTTGAAAAAAATTGGTTATGGCACAGAAGGTTATGTCATGTGAATTTTGATAACATGGTGAAAATAAGAAAATTAAAAAAATTAAGAGGTATTCCTAGTTTAGAAAAACCTAATGTTGGTCTATGCAAGAATTGTCAGATTGGTAAGATGGAAAAGATTGGCTTTAAAAGAAAAAAACTATTAGTCTAAAGATATTTTAGAAATTGTGCATACTGATTTGTGTGGACCTATTGATATTGAAAGTTATGGTAGAGAAAAATTATTTATTCTTTTTGTTGATGACTACTCTAGAATGATGACTATTATGTATCTAAGAGAGAAGTTAGAAGCATTTGAGAAATTCAAATGGTATTTGACAAGAATAGAAAAGGAAATAAGGAAAATACTGAAATGCTTAAGGTCAGAAAGAGGTGGTGAATTCATCTCCAATGAAATAAATAACTTTTGCATTGAAACAAGAATGAAAAGATAGATATCAGCCCTAGAACTCCCAAGCATAATGGAATAGCTGAAAGGAGGAATAGATCTATCGTGGATTGTGCAAGAACTCTAATGATTGAAAATATCATTGCTATCAAATACTAGAAGGAAGCTATTAGCACTATAGTTCATACCTTAAACTAAGTACAATTGAAGAAGGACTTATTCAAAACCCCCTATGAGTTATGGTATGGCTATAAACCCAATGTAAGTTACTTGAAAGTATTGAAAACTAAATATTACATCTTGAAAGAATCTAGAAAAGGAAAATTTGGTGTAAAAGGTTATGAAGGAATATTCTTAGGATTTTCTTGCAAGACTAAGGCATATAGATGTTTGAACTTGTCTACTCACAAAATCATAGAAAGTGCACATGTGAAAGTTGATGAGTTTGCAAAGAGTACTGAAGAAGAAAGAAAAAATGAACTAGAAGATTATAGGAGATTTGTTTACATTGAGCTCAATACATTGCCTAACACATTTATCAATCAGGAGACTTCTACTCTCGAGTCTTCCTTAGTCACCAAGTTGCAAGAAGTTCAAACTGAGTCACAAGGACCTAAGTCACATTTTGAAGCTACCGAGCCAATGCCTATCGAGTCTAAATAGCTAGAACCTGAAGTTGAAGTTCAAGAGGATGACAATGCAATTCATTCAAGAGGCAAGGAACTTGTATTGGCCAAGAATGTCAGAATGCATCATGCACCAAATCAGATTATTGGACACAAATTAGAAGGTACTATGACAAGACATAAGCTAAAAGGTACTTCTTGACTTGCTAATTTTGAACGTAGAAATGTCAAGGATGCATTGGAAAATGAAAGTTGGATTGAGGCTATGAATGAAGAGATAGAGAAAATAGAAAAGAACAAAACTTGGACTCTTGTACCTAGACCTAAAGCCTAAAGATAAAAATGTGATTGGAAAAAAATGGGTATTTAGGAATAAGTTGAATGAAGATGATAAAGTATCAAGAAACAAAGCTAGATTGGTGTGTAAAGGATATTCTCAAGAAGAAGGAATTGATTATGGTGAAACTTTTTCTCTTGTTGCAAGATTTGAAGGTGTCAAGACCTTACTTTCATATATAGAACATAAAGGATTTAAGGTATATCAGATGGATGTAAATCAGCATTTCTTAATGGTATTCTTGATGAAGAAGTCTACATTGAACAACCTGAAGGTTTTTTTGATCCAGATAAAAGGGACATGGTCTGTAAATTACACAAAGCACTACATGGTCTTAAACAATCTCCTAGAGCAAGATATGAGAGATTGCATAACTACCTTATTTAGATTAGTTTCTAGAGAACTAATGATACTAGTAGTTTGTACATCAAGAAGGACTAGATAACAAGATTGTTTTGGTAGAAATATTTGTGGATGATACTTTATTTATAGGGAATGATGATCTATGCAAAGAATTTTTAGAGAAAATGAACAAATAATTTGAAATGTCTATGTTTGGTGAGATTAAGTTTTATGTTGATCTTCAGATTGAACAGAGCAAGAATGGTATCTACATCACTCAATCTAAGTATATCAAGGAGATACTCAACAATTTTGGTATGGAATATTCAAAACTAGTTAGAACCCCCATGCATACTAGACTAAAGCTTACCAAAGATAATAATTCAAAAGAGGTAGATCAAACTTTATACAGATCAATGATTGCAAAGTTACAATATGTAGTTCATACAAGGCCTGATATTGCTCCTACAGTTGGTATAGTTGCAAGATTCTTAAAAAAACCCAGAGAAAATTATATGATGGCAATCAAAAGGATTTTGAGATACTTGAAAGACATTGAAGATTATGGCTTATGGTATAAACTTCGAGGAAATCTAGACTTAAAATTGTTTATTGATGCTGATTGGGTAGGAAACATTGATGACAAAAAGAGTACAAGTGGTGGAGCATTCTTTCTTGAAAAAACGTTGGTATCTTGGACAAGCAAAAAGAAAAATTGCACATCCCAATCTACAATAGAAGTAGAATATATTGCAGTAGTAGTGAATTGTTCTAATATTGTTTTGTTTAAATAGTTGTTGGAAGGCATGAAGGTTGAGATCAAAGAACTAGTTGTTATGTTTTATGATAATACAAGTGCAATCAACATATCAAAGACTCCAGTGATGCATTCCAAAACCAAGCATATTGTAGACATATTCACCAAGCCATTACCTAAGGATACATTCTTGTATCTAAGAGGTAAGTTAGCGGTCATTCCCTTATCTGAAGGTCACTAAAATAAAGTTTTAGTGATGCATCAATAGGAACCAAGTTGAAAATCTATGAGTTGATGCAGCATAGTCAAGAGAACATTGTATATGAATCAGTACTCAAGGTACATTGATACTCATTTGGTATGTGTTGTCTTTGGCATGTGTTGTCAAAGAGGAAGAGTTTACTATCATATCTTTCTAAAATTTAATTGAGGGAGAGCTTGTTAAAAAACCTATGTAATTCCTTCATAGAGGGAGATTACTGCATTAGAGAAGTTTGTGGCATAAAATCTAAGAGGAAGAAAAAGTTTTGTCAAAGAAAGACTTGTTTTCAAATTTCATTGTGCTATGACATGTTGTGTGCCATCGATTCCAAAGAGGGAGATTATTGGATACAATTGTCTAATTGTGTGTTGTCTTTGAAGTTACACAAATGCCATATCAGTTGATAGATAGTGCTTATCGAGCTCAATTGGTCAGTAAGGAAATTTTCTATTTCTACCAAGCATTCCTAGAAATTACTCTATTTAAATAGTGTCTACTAGGCTAACTTAGGTGTTGAAGGAAAATATGGCAGATAGTAGTGTTAACCAAGCTCACATGGTTAACAAAGGAAAGTTAGTGTTTACCAATCTCACTCAGTTTCCAAAGGATTTTTGCAGGTTCATAGTGTTAACCAAGATTCTATTGGTTAACATAGGAAATAATTTTAGAATCAGTGTTTACTAAGAAAGGTTGGCCAATGAAGGATTTTGTTAATTTGAGGAATGATGTTTAATTATTTCAAGTATTGATTCTAGCTGACTGATGTAATGATTATCGGTAATTTTAAGTTGTAATTGAGCCAAAATGATAATTTGTAAGGTATATATGAAAGGTAAAGTTATAATTCTAAAATGTATGAGTGAGTATGAAAATGTATTGATTGTTTAGAGAGGAAAGTGTGTGTGAATTTGAAGGATGGTTAGATATCCTTGAGGTGAAACAACGTCATATTCGATCAGGAAGGATCTAGTGTGAAGTAGAATAGAGATTTGTAATCAGCAATTCAGTTGCATCTCATTTAGGTCATTTCATTGTTACTTTCTTATCATTGTAGAAGTGATTCCAAAATCTCTTAGCAGAGTTGGTTTAACAACTAGTTGTAAATCCTCTAACAAGGTGATAGTTCCATTGAATTGTTCTAAAGACCTTTTTCAAGGCCACTCCGAACATGGTGATTAAATCCTCTAACAAGGTCACACCTAATAGTGTGTTTTGTAACCTTTAACCAAGTTGGCTCCTAATAGGGCTCACCTCAGAAGAGTGAAAATTAGTAGCTAGTTACTTGGTGGTTTTTCCCATATTGGGTTTCCATATTAAATCTTGTGTCTCATGTGTTCATGTTATTTCTTTTATGGTTGCATGTTAATCACTGTGAATTTTTAAGATCTGTTAAAATTAATATATACTACATTTACCGAGTTACAATATTTCAAGTATGTTTATCTAGTGACAAAAGTAAATAGTTTTATCAAACATGAAAGGGATCTGTGGATTTTCTTTTGTGGTAACTGATTCACCCCCCCTTAGTTACTCCATTTACTCCATATATATTTCCAACATACATAACATGTTTTAATTACAAACAATTAATCTAATATTAATGGAATCCCCCTCCATCCCCCTAACCCATGGACTAGAAACATTGCTTCCACTAGATGATTAGTTTGATACCCAAGAGGCAACATAATGGCCTTAATCATATTTCTATTCTAATTACATATAATGGCACCACATCCAACAGCACTAGGATTCCCCATTGCCACCCCATCAAAGTTCAATTTTCTCTAGCCTTTAGGATGATTGTTGTATCTGACATTATCCATTCTTTATTTACTACTATCTTTTGGGATCTAAGAGCTATCTACAATAATCCCCTTATCAAATTCTACCATTTTTTGGGAATGATATGATAATTCTCAACCACATTATATTTGATTCTATCAATGACCATGACTGATATTTAAAAGACTTCTCAAAATACCTGATCATTATATTCTTCCTAGAGGTTGCAAAAACATGTGGAGCTAGGAGCAACCAAATTCCTTTTAACATATGGAGTGGAAAAATTCTCCACATAGTCCATAGGTCATAGGTCATACACCATACCTGGAAAGATCTATTGTAGTTTCCATCTTTTGGAAAGTCACATCTAGGTATCCCAAGTATAAGTGCGATACAAAAATATGTGATCTCCTATCTTGAGATCCCCTTCATAGAGAAAACACCTATTACTAATAAAAGAAAATCTTTTCATCATATTATCTATTGTAAGGATTTTATTCTAAAGCACAAGCCATTGAAATATATTAATTTTTGGAGTGAGATGTTAGCTCCATAACTTGGCCCAAACAAGAGGGGGCCAATTGTAATTTAGAAAGAACTTATCCTTGAGGCCACATAATAAGAACCACTAGAACTACCTTCTCAAATAATATGATCAAGTTTTATCACAACCACCAAAATGGAATTGAACTCTGATATAACATGAGAGAATATAGGATCAATACGATTTAGGTCCACCAACCTACCATTACACCAATATCAAGACACCTTCAATTCAAACCAATGAATACATTTTTCCTTGAAAGGCTCTAGCATCAACAAAGATTAGATCGGTTGTTGAAAAAACCACTAGTCTTCTGAAAGTAAATACTATGCCCATTCCCACTTTCCATCTTGATCTAGGATTAATTAAATATTTCCCTTGTTGCATGTTATTCCAAATGTTGGACACACAAACCAAATTTTGGCCATCCAAAAAATCCATAATCTTCATATTATTGATAAGGTACTTTATCTTTATAATTTTATTCCAATATTTGTTGTCCTAAAAAATGCATCAATTCTTCTTGGCCATGAGGGCTAAGTTTAGTAGTTTGATAGAACAAATTCATAGGCCTCCATTCTCTTTGGTATTATATACATTATCCAAAGATACTAGAGCCAATAATTTTTTATCCTTACTTCCAAACCAAAGAAAATTCCTTTTGATTTTTTAAAATAGAATATAAGAACTTGTATAATATTTTGAATAGACAAAGAGCATAAGCTAGTATATTTTGCAAAGTAGATTTAAGAAGCTGAAGTTTCCCTACCTAGATAAAGAGGGTCCCTTTCCATCAAGCCAAATTTGCATTGAATCTATCAACCAACTTCACCTAGAAAACTTCCAATAGTTGAAACCCTAATGGTAGATAAGGGTAGGATGCATGTATATTTTCAGTTTATAATCCAAAATACTAGAGGTCTTCCCTTCTCTTGGAATAGGGATATTACTAAAGAAGACATTTATTTTTTCCCACTTAATAAAGTGTCTCAAGGCATTAGTGTACACTTAGATACAAACTTTAATTTTTTTTCTTCATTTAACTAAGATTTACCCATCATAAAAAATCATCAACAAATTGCTCATAAAAGAAGACCAAGCCATCAAAAGAAGGTTTAAGATTAGTAATCAACCCTTCAAACATATGAGCACTAAATGACCTTCCAAGGGTATCCACCATGATTACAAATAGGATGGGATAAAGAGGATCTCCCTATCTCAAACCTATGGAAGGTTTGAATAAATTTAAAGAATATCCATTAACAATGACCACCAAAGAAGAAGGCCCAACCAGAAAAATAGATGAGATGATTCTCAAAGACAAAATTATTTCAAATTTGAATGTGAAGTCCCATTCAACTCTATCATAAGCCTTATATAGGTCAAGTTTTATAAGAAAACCTTGATTTTTAAACAACTATGATAGTGTATTACCACATAGACTTTAATAATTGAGTTCTGAATTTGTCTACTTGGCAAAAACCTATTTTGATGATGAAAAATGATAGAAGATAAGATAGGCAATATTTATGAGGTTTGGAATTTAAAAAAAACACCTTATAGATGGAGTTATAAAAACTTATTGGTCTAAAAGCTTTAACTATTCTAGAACCCTCTTTTTTAGGAATCAACACTATTGGAAAGCAATTTTTTCTTTCATTGAATGATTAAAATAATTGACTCAAATCACCCAGAAAGAATAAAAAATCTCATCAATAGTGGGAAAGACTATCACATGGTCGATATCATTCCTCTAAATTGAGAGATACAACTCCCTCCAGAAAAAGATATTCAAAGAATCAGATAATGATTATGCCTTTTACCTAAAGACACAAAGGCTTGCTCACATTCATTCACCACTATGAAGTGAATGTGTTTTTTGAAGTGAATTATCATGGGGGAAAATTACAAATGGGGACAAGATTACACACTAAATCCTCCATGATTGCAAACATATATATGAATTTATATAATTTGAATAATTAAAAAATCCATATGTCAACCAATTGGTTTATCTATTTGTTGAGAAAATATAAAATCATATTCAAAATACGAAATAATGATCAATTTCATTTGCAAATATATATATATATATTTAGATAAAAAGGTCTAATACATATAAATTTCTTTTATTCTAGACATGTAACCATGATAACTAGTAGATTATGCTTTCTCTAACATACCATCAAATTATTCAAAAAATGAAAGTGCTCTCTCTCTCTCTCTCTCTCTCTCTCTCTCTCTCTCTCTCTCTCTCTCTCTCTCTCTCTCTCTCTCTCTCTCTCTCTCTCTCTCTCTCTCTCTCTCTCTCTCTCTCTCTCTTCCATGTTACAATAAACATTCATAAGAAAAAATTCTCCACCTTATAGAATCAAGACTTGGAGAAAAGAATCTCTCCTTTGTTAAAAGTCTTCCAATAAATAATGTCTATTTTGGCCTCTAAGTTTGAGAATAACCAATTCTTGTAAAGGATCTTGTTTTCTACTTATATCCACTTTTCTCTCTTGTGTTACTTCCCTAGGATGAATTATTGTATCACTTATTAAAATTATTAATGATTTCACTTTATTATAATATTATATTAAAAGGTTGAATATATTTAAAATTGATAGGTGTCGCTTATGAGAAGTTTCTAGTTACTTTTGATAGACCTCCATGTAGTTAATTGTAACTTTTAAATCCAATTTTTAAAAAAATATTTAAAAATATTTAGAAAAATTTATTTCATAAAACATATCCAAAAATAAAAAAATTTCAATAGTGGATTGAATAGCCATGCCACCACATTGAGACCCATCTTCTCTTTTTCTAAATATTCACGATCATTGTTTTGAGATGGCTTTAGCACCAAGCTCACCATTTTGAGATCATCCTAGCACCATGAGGGAACCCAAATTTTAAGAATATTAGTATTCTCAATTACTATGTATGGGATAACATACTTTTGGATTACAACAATAGAGACACCTAGGGTAATAACAAGATCAATAATACCACAAAAACTTTCTTTAAATTGTGTCATCTCTTTTATATATAATCTAAAAGATTTGATTTATTATTTTTTATATTTGTTCTTTAACATGCACTTCATCCAAGTTGCAAAATAATAATGCAATGCATCCAAAAAATATTTTTGAGGAGAAATGAGTCAAAATGTCATAACAATTGATTGATACATTTAGCATATATGTTATATGCATATTATTGGCACTGTAACATGTTTCTGTCTAATGTAAATGCATCATAATTGAGCTTCATAGAATAAACCAAATAGTTAACATTCAAGTGAAAGTTCAAAGGTGGAGGCTTTTGAATCTTGAAATTTGAATCATAGATCTACTCCTTTGAATGGTTCTTGTGAACATTAAACTCTGAGTTTCAGAATCTACTGGAAATTACAATTAGAAATATTGTTCTTTTTTCATTGATGTCAAAACTATTGGTGAGACACTATGATATCTAATATTGGTGTCATATCTATTTGATTTATGAAGAGGATTTGAATTTGTTCATAAAAAATATCTAGAGGATAGGTTGAGTTATGAAGAGGAAACTATAAATAGATACTTGATTATTTGGACTTTGACAAGATAAAGTAATTTTTAAAATGATGTTACAAATAGAGAAAATAGTTATTCTCAATCCTTGAAGTTGTGATCAAAGACAAATAAAATTCACAGGCTTGGCCAAGCAGTAGATAAGAAGATAAAAGAATTTGAAGTATATGTCGAGTGATGCTAGCGTAGAACAAGTGCCATAACAAGCCAAGTAGAATTAGTTTTGACTAAGCATTAATATCAATTTATGAGAGTGTATGTGTTGACAAATAAATTTAGTAGAGACTAAGTAACCCTATGATGAAAAAGTTTCAGGACATAGTGTTGGTCAAGGAATAGTATTTTAACAGTCTATGAGAAATTATAATTTCCAATAGATTAAGTTGATTTCTTGGAATGTGGAAAGTATGTTGAAGATAAGGATAAACAAATTAGGTCATTTAATACAAAAACATAATTAGATAAATGACCTAAGGAATGGATTACGAGAGAAGTTTCAAGAAGAGAAGAGGATAAACAAGAAGATGATTAGGTACATTGTATGGGATGAATCAAATCATAAAACCTAAGATCTATGGTAATGTTTAGGCAAAAAATATAAGAATTACTTTTTTAAGGAGGTACAAGGGCCTAACCTATCATGTTTGTAGTGTGTGTCCACATGTGAAAGAGTTCCAAAGAGTTGGAGCATTTTTTTATGTTATTGGTTGTAGAATCTAAGAAGAAGCCTGAGAAGAGTTGAGAAGAGGTGAAGAGTGATTACTTGAAGGGCTTCCAAGAGAATCATAGACTTAGATGACAATGAAGGTCAGCAAGTGAATTAATTTATGAGCCTAACTGAGATCAATACATACAAAGTGAGTTGTATTTAATAGATCAAAACTTGATATTACTTTCTAACCACTATAAACACTATTTGAAATCCTTTAATCAAGCTTGACCTAAAATTCATATGTAAATCCTTTAACAAGATGAAATTCTAATGGAATGTTCTAAAGTCCTCTAGCAAGGCCATGTGACCTTGAAAAGGTTGGCTCCTAATAGAGCTCACTTCAAAAGAGTGAAAATTGGTAACATGTTGCTGGTGGTTTTTACCAAATTGGGTTTGCACATTAAATCCAAGTCTAAAACTTGTATGGATATTATTTATGGTTTTTTAATAATTAATGTTTACATAAGGTAAGTCTATTATACTCAGCATAGTAGGTAGCTACTGATGTTACTAAAAGTAGATTGTAGAGACACAGCTATGGAATGATAAGATTTGAAGTTGTTTAAGTAATTGTTTTCTCAATTGGTATATCTAGAGCTTGGATAACTAGTTAACACTCCCATCCATTCAATTATTCTAAATATTCTAAAAGTTGGTATCAAAGAATTAGTGCTTGTAGTGATAAGTTTGAAGTTACTCAAAGCTAAAGATCATGGTATACAAAAAGAAGTTACCAAAGTTGAAGAAAGAGAATTTTCCTATATGGCAAAGATTGATGAGGCTACATATAGTTGGTATTGGAGATGTTGCACTAGAGTTTCTAGATAATGAAAATGTAAATATAATAATAGTCCCCTTGATTGCTCAAAAACATGAAGAAAAGAAAAAACATAATGATGTAGGAGCATCCTGGGTGTAAGAGAAATCTTGCATCACACAAAAATATTTTTCTTTTTTGTCTTTTCTATTTTAATAAGGACTAGTAGAAAAGGTGGTTATTATTTATGGGAAATTGATATTTTTAGCAAGTTTATCATATGAGCTTGGAATATTCCCATTTTCTACATGAAGAGTCATTTTAGAGTTATAAGCCTACCATAAAAATCTCATTTTTCCAACTTAAGTATCAGAAAAACTATTGTGGATTTTTAGTGGAAATATCTGTAGAAAAATCTCTAGACTCACCATTAGAGGCCTTAGATTGCCTAGAAGACATCCAAAAACTCAATGGAGGGGCATTTGCACTATTCCAAGCCTATAAATTAGGAGTTGACATTTCCAAAAAGTAGTTATAATAGCCTATCAGAGCAATGATTTGATAGTTATGGCCTTCCAAAGTTGGGCTACCTAAAATATATAAAATAATTGTCAAATATGTATTTGGATAACTCTATATGTATTGTTAGGGTTTATAAGCCCTAAGTATAAAGTTTCATTATCTAGAACCTTCTTAGGCGACATAAATTTTCTGATTTAAGAAAGGCTTGAACATTTTCTATGATAGCTCTAGGTGATACTTCATAACTTGTCTTGTAGATTATTGTAATGAAGGTGCCCATATCGGTTAGCATATTGTACTTGTGAATTCTATAATTCTACATTTGTGGCACAAATAATAATTCCATATTTTGTTCTTGCATTTTCTATTGTTCTTTGTTTTTTGTTATGGTTTATGGTATTAAGGGGAGCACCCTTCATCAAGTGGTATCAGAGCTAGAGTTATTGAGTGTGTGGATAAACAATCGACTCTGAGGTAGTTTTCACTAGGACTATGGTTTAGGCTGAGCATATAGATAGACTACCAATTATGAGGTAATTTATACTAGGGTTTTAGCATAAGTGTGAAAATGCCTCTACAAATAGTGTATGGTGGAAGAGTCAAAGGTGTTACACTTGAGGATTTTAGAATCCTCTAGAGGAAAATCCAAGCAATGCAAGAATAGATTCATAGAGGAATGAATCTTGTCATAGGAGATGATGAAAATAAGGATGAAAGAGAAGAACAAGGAAATGTGGACCTAAACGTAGTAGAGGAAGTTGTTAACCTAGAGGAGGTGAAGCTTTTTAGGGTCATTTCCAGTATTGGAAAAAGACCTAAGTTTGATGTTCTGACATTTTTTGGAAATATCAAACCAAAAGAATTGATCAACTGGATCAATGAATTGGAAGATTACTTTGAATATGAAGATATTTAAGATCTAGATAGGGTCAAGTTTGTGAAGGCTAAATTGAAGGGCCATGCAAATATTTGGTGGCAAAAGATCTAGTTGGATTGAAATAAAAGATGAAAGGAAAAAATTACTAGATGGGATCAGATGGTAGCTAAAATGAAGTAATAGTTCATTCCCTTGGATTATGAGCTTGATCTATTAAATAAAATTCAAGGATAGAAGCAAGTGGGAAAATCTATTCAAGAGTACACTAAAGAGTTCTACTGAATTCTCATTAGAACCGGCCATGCAAAAACTGATAAGAAGAAAGTAGTGCATTATCTTAATTGGTTATGAAAAAGAATTCAAAATGAGATGAGTCTTTTTTGAGTTACTAGTATTGGGGAGGCATATTATTTTTCCCTAAGGTTGAGGAAAAACTAAGCAAAAATTTTGATAACAAGAATAGTGAAAGAGGTTACGGTGGAAGATCTAGTAGACAATATTATGGAGGTTGTAATGATGATCAAAAGAATAAGGATGAGACTGGAAGTAGTAGTTAGAACCAGAGGGGAAACAATTCAAATTGTTTCCATAATTAGAATAATAGAGATCAGAGAGGAAGAGGTAGAGGACAAGGATCTAGAAGAGGAGGTTTCTATGGGAAATGTTTTCACTATTGAGAAGAAGGGCATAGAGCATTTGAATGTTCCTAGTGCCAAGTAAGGATAGATTGAAGAATATAAGGCTAGGCTAGAGTTGCACATGTTGGTGAAGAAGAAACCATTTTAATAGTTGGCTTCCATGAAAGAGAAACATGAAAATCAAAATACCTCAAGTGTTGATGCTAAACTTCAATTTGCTTATTTTGCACAAGTGCAAGACTAAAATTCCTTCACACCCCTAATAAAAACCTTATAGAACCACCACCTCTTTGCAATAGGATAAAGAAATCACTATTGTGATTTACCTTTTAATACTTCACTTTCTTATAATATAAAATTTCAAGAAACACTTTGAAACTTATGAAGAATGTACACTTCATTTTCAAGAAACTATTTTCTTTAGATCTGCCCATACAACTTGAAAGTCCTTCTAGGAAATAATTGGTGTAGATATTTAGAGTCTCCACTCACACTTGTGAGAAATAAAACATAATTTGTCACTTGAAAAATGTGAACTAGACCTTTAGATGTAGGCAAAATGCAAATCATCAAATTGCTCTTGTAGATTTGCAAATTTGAAAAATAGAGCACAACTTTTTGTTCATTCTTGACTTTGATTTTGCAACAGTACTTTGAAAAAAAACATTGGCTGAATTGATTGAAGGTGAACTCTCTTCACGACCACAATTTACACTCAACATCAAAGCTACTACTACAAATGGATAAAACATTATTGCAAGATATGAATCTTTAGCAATGAAATGGGAAATACTTCATAACCTTGTTGTTGTAACAAATTCTTCCTACTGTATTGAATCTTTTTCAAATTCTCAAGGTTTGTCTATCATACAGATTCTAAATGCTATTTATACCATATATTCTAGTACTTTAAAAAAAATACATCTAGGGGCAACTACTTCCCATCTACAACATATCCTTTTAGAAACCAAGCCAACTATAAGGATAGACCCTTCTTCTACCCCAGGCTCTACAAAACCTAGGTAGGTGACCTATTAGATTCTTCATATGGTACCAATATTCAAAGCATAGTTTGAATTTAAACAAAGTATATTAAACCCCTATATCTCCTATACTCATGTAATTACAAAGATTTGTAGTAGCAAATTGAAAATTCTATGAAATCCATAAGCTAAGTGAGGGCAATTCCTTTTAGTTCATTAAATAGAAAGGGAAATGGATGATTATAATTTTGATTAAAGAAAATCTCCAGAATATGCAGCAGTAAGAACAAGTTGATCCTATAGCTAATCAATGCCTTATCTATTGGGAAATTCTACAAATTATACACATACATCTATGATATCATTGACATATTCCATGCATCAAGATATCAGATCTATTTTATCAATTTGTGAATCAAACATTGGTGTTCATAAAGACCTCATTCTCATGAAGTATCCTTCACAAATAACCAGCAACCCTGTCAAATACATCAAGCATTTTCTTGGCCCTTTGTTCCAACATGAAAACATATCTGACATACAACCTTAAAGAGATTCAAAAGGGTTTAAGTTATTTGTCCCTAAACCTCAAAACACTACAAATTAAGAGATAAGAGATGAGAATTAGGGTGACACTAGGAAGATTCTTTCTCATTGTATTCATTTCTTTGAAACTATACATTTAAGATGCATGAAAATAAGTCATGAAACCACTAAATAGATTAGAACTATCTATATTAGCGTAACTATTGCTATTCATACAAGAGAAATATGTTGAAGAATGGTATTATAGTCATTAAAACATATCAAAAACTAGAACCCTTGTCTCACAATACTGAGAAAACTTAATATTGGAACCCTTAAAATGAATTAGAAAGAGAGAGATATAGGAAAAGAATGAAATGCAAGATCTTTTATGGAAGTGACCTGTGTCCTTTTAAATCTTCATTTCCTACTATTTTAAAGCATATCTCAACTTTTTATAACTAAAATCTAATATGATTTTCATCATTGTTTTGTAACAAAATGAAAATATCTCTTCTAAATGATGAAAACCCTTGTTTTGCCAAAATATCTACAATAATGATAATTCATCCACTAAACTGACATGGAGATGAAAAAATCCACTTGTATCTACATTTTTTAATGCCTTCTATGTTCATCCAGTTCACCATCTCACTACAAATCAAATTTAAATTGTCATAGCTAAATGAAATTGAAAAATGGATACCTGATATAAAACATTTAATAACTTGAATCAGTTGCATCTTGTACCAAAAAAAACTCAAAAAATGGAAATTTCATTCTCTCCTAGTTCCAACGATATATAATAGTACTTTGTGTGTTTCCCAGAAACACCCAAAATCTCATAATGAATTTTAGGTCCCTAGCATGGCTTAGTGACTGCACTTTTAGCAAATATTCAATAATAGCCTAAAGTCAAAACTTTAGACTATATCATCAATTTTATTTAAAAGATCTTGTTGTACATGATTTTTTGGAAGAAATACTAAAATATTTAATTTCTACATTTTTAGATTTTTTCCTCATTTTCCATCTGGATCAAACTAAGTTTGACTGGCAAGACACATGTCACCATTAGATTGGTCTATCTCTTGCCCTATCTACTTGTATCCTCTACCACATGTCAACTTCTTATTTTTTTGCCATTTCTTTATCCTAGTCAGCATAGTGCCATGCCATCATAGTGTAGTGGCATTGCAACATGTGGCACCTCCATCCATGTCATCCTACCACATTACTAACCTTGTCACCATGCCATGTCATCCTATGACATCATTGGCCCTACCACATGGTAGCTGGTCACTATGTCACTATGCTATCTCAGCACTACCATGTCGCTAGTTACATAGCAACCTTGTGCCAAATGTCATTGCCTTCCATGTCACTACTTCCATTTATGTGCCACATCTAGTGTCATCTTCCACATGTCACATTTTTTCTTGTTCAACTGGCATCACAAGTCTTATTTTAGTTTGTTAGGAGGAACCATGTCATCTACCATGTAAACATCCTATTATGCATATCCATTCAAAATTTCCTCCTAGCTAGCCATGGGCCCCACACGAGCTTAACTCTCCTTGTGTCTCAAAAGGTGTGGCCTTTTAGACAACTATTTTTGGCTAGTTATTGTATAAAAAAAACATTTTTTCCTTCTCACTATCAATGTGGGATAACTCTTTGAAAATAAAACTTCAAGCACATGTCTTGTCACATGATCAAACATAGATGTTTGTCTTGTGCATCATTCTTGAACTACAATATTATCAGTGTTTATCATCATGGAGAAATATTAACACTTTCCATGCAAAAAAAGGAAGGATTTTCTTTATTTTGCAACACATTATAACCTTTTCCATGTACATGAAAAGAAGCAACATCTCCCTTATGAGAAAATAGGGTGAAATATCTATGATTTTCTTATGTTGACTAATTTAGGCATTGCTTATCTTGATTCCCTAATCTAGGAGATGTCCTTTGGAATGGCTTATCAACTAATCCTATCAGCTCTTACTTATTTTTTAATCACAACTTCAAATGTCTCCCATGACAACTACTTATGCTAATGCTACCACTCATATTCTCCCAAGTTAAATATTTAAATAGGATAACTCATTGCTACATGCTCTCTATACATAGACAAGAAAAGAAACTTCTTAGGATGGGTGCATACTCAGCAAGGAAGAAGGAGGAAAATCAAACAAGAAGGATGGGGAGCTAGCGTATTGGGCAACTAGTAGAATTTTCATAGAAACTAACAATTTTTTTATAATAAGTTTATCACCTTCAAATTCATGTCTTGAAATAATAAAAGGGATGCCTTAATAGTGTAGAGTGGTGTTGCCTTCTACTTTTTGCACACCAAATAGTTGAATCCCATCACTTTTATGTGAAAGGCTCTCTACATGCTTTCAAATGTACCATTTGATTCATAATCTCCTTAGAACCATAATGTTTAGCCTACAGTTACCTACAACAATGTATTTAATTGGAGAGATTTGTGTTGATTGGCTAACTCTATCCTGTATGTTCTTTCCTACGCATGGGATTCTCCTCTTTAGTTGAAATTCTTTTCCATGAGAAAAGACATCTAATATAACCCAAATATCAGGATGGAGAATAAAGGCAAGCTCTAGATGAAGAGAAAGTAATCTGGAGATAATGTAATCCATAGATGCCTTGGCAGAGTGAATGTCAAACCTTGAGAAATGATAGATCCATTATGAATAAAATATGCTTGGTCTCGACACTCGAATGGTGATGGGAGACTTTGACAAAAGAAGGGATTAGTCTGGAAATATTATATCTCATGAGGAAAGAAAGATCTACAATCTTCTCGACCAACTTGATTCTTAATTGTTTTTCTTTCTACCATAATTTTCTCCCATGAAGGGCAATTATATACAATAGTAATTCCCTTAGCTCAATCATAGATTTGGTAGTCAAAACTGTCACATCCCACTCTCCTAAAATAGAAATATCATTATTTTTAACCATAATTCATCCTACAACATCAAGGAGCACTTTCAGTATTGACTGGGGACCTAGTGTAGTTCAAATAATATTAGCAACAACCTTTGGTGCTTGAATATTCATGCCTTCATTGTTGGACAACAATTCCATTTGACTTCAATGGGTATGACTCTCAAGATAGTCTTTGGTATGATCTATTCCATTTTTTATCTGTCATTTCATGGATAATCCTCTCATCCATTGAATTTGTAGTGATATTGTGTGCAATGGAGCATTTCAATAATTAGAATCGTTCCAACATATTTTTGACACCTTCAAACTCATAAAGTACTTTATCAACTTGAAATCAGTTAGGCACCAAATTGGGTTTGGCTAAAAAAAATTGAATTCAAAAAATGGATCTACTAAACCCATCATATTGATTGAAATCAAAATTGATCCCTATAAAATTAATTGAAATTCGTTTCACCACTTATCTACAAACTACCAATTTCGTGCCAAGGGGTCCTTTGACTAGCATTAAAAACTAACCAAAACATTTGATTGAGTCTTGAAATCAAACATATTGATTTTTTCTTCCAAAATCTCTTACCCTCTTAGATCTCATCTCATGAAAACTTCGTGGTCAAAAGATATTGACTATCAAAGTTGCCTTCTTAGAACTACTTGTAAGAAAACAATTCAAAAACAATAAAATGCATTTGGTTTAGGCTTTGGAAATAGGTCAAACTGACACTTGGGTGCACAAAAAATGGGGCATTGGTTCACTGTCAAGAGGAGAGTAAGAATCTATGATTAAGGCTTATGATGAATAATATAGCCATTTTGGTGAGCATTCAAAGTGGGCTACTTGGATTTGTAGAACTGGGAATAGTGGGAGAAAAGTGATTTTTTCAAATAGAATAGACCTAGCAAAGTGTGTAGATAAATTCATCAAGACTTGCAAATTGGCACACTTAAAAAAATTTTAGAGTAGAATGCAATGGTGCAATCCACTTGATCTCATCAATCATGGATTCAGAGTTATGACATCCCAAATGGGGTTACCAATTGATCTACATTTCTTGACACTAGTAAAACTTTATAAATTGCATATGGAATCACTTTCAAAAATTGATCAAACGGATTTTTCATAAGATCAATCT
The DNA here is from genome assembly GCA_028749045.1 of Cupressus sempervirens. Taxonomy (NCBI): domain Eukaryota; kingdom Viridiplantae; phylum Streptophyta; class Pinopsida; order Cupressales; family Cupressaceae; genus Cupressus; species Cupressus sempervirens. Next base: position 644,010,475 of record CM053792.1, read on the forward strand.
TGAAACATAAAAATTTGGCGACTCTAGAATGAAATAAAAAATAAATTATCTCATTTTGGTCAACTAGGTCAAATTTATAATTAGTCAAATAGGGTATCCCAGAATTCTATATAATTTACATTAGCACAACAACAATAAACAATCAACTTTGAGGGATTCAAAACATAGTCAAAACATGTCAAAATGACTTGAAGTATGAAATATAGGTTTTTTGATTGGCATACTCAACATTCCCAAAGTGGTGAGTCATGAAACATTATTGGGTGCAAGATATTCAATTGTAAACTAGGCATCATATCATTGTTTGACATAGGCAAAAACGTAAACTTGAACATTGCTCAAAACAAAATTTCATAGAATGACTTGGAATCAAAATTTATCTTCATGGAATGCATGGATATGTTGAATGCAAGGTTTTAGAAATAATAAACACCACTTAGGCCTCAAAAAAATAGCTGAGTACTCATGCATTAAATGTGTTTAAAGGGCCTCAAAAGTTTGGATTGGTACTCAATTTGGGGAGGCAATTTTGAGTCCCAACAGTGACAATAAACCTGATTAGCGAAGAAGCTTGTTTTCAAAAAGGTGTAGATGTGAAGATAAGTGTTGTGATGTTATCATAGATTATGGAAGTAGTGATAATCTAGTGTCAGAAACAATGATCATGAAGTTGAAGTTGAAGAGATAGAAACACCTGTGTCCAGACCATATTACTTGGGTGCAAGATGACCAGAAGTTCATGGTCAATGAGCAATGCCCAATAAAGTTCAAGATTGGAAGCTTCTAGGATGAGGTTCTATGTGATATCATACCTATGGACATATGTCATATATTTTTTGGCAAGCTATGGTAGTTTGCCAAGCATCACTAGTAAATTTAGCCCTAAATTTCAACGTGAAAAGGTTGAAATTGTGACTAGAGTAGGTCGAATAGACAACTAAACTTGTTGTCGGTCTTTTTTAGTCAATTTTTTGACCTAGACATTTTGTGTCAAAATTTTGACTTCATAAAGGTGGAGTTACCAATGCAAATTTTGCAATTTCCCTAGTCCTTATTTTCCCATTTGCAGGCGTCATTGGTCAAAATTTTGACGTAAACCTTTTGACAAGCGATGGAAAAATGACCAACCTCTCATCAAAATTGCAACCAACACCTCTTAATTTTCTATGCCAGTGCCATACATCTAATATCAAAGGGAAGACATGAACATCGAAATTGAGACCAACACTAGGTAGAAATTTAGACAATCTATACCTATTATTGTAAAAGCTTTGCTCTCATAAGAGCCTTCTAAACTGCACAAAATTTGATTCTAAAGCATAATTTCTTAGTGCATGAGACTCAGGGTATCATGCACATTTCTACCTCCACACCATTTTTTCATTCATCACATGATTTATTTCATACCAAACAATGGGAAGGAGGAAGAAATGTGCACGATATCCTAAGTCTCCACTGAGCAATTATGCATTACAATCAATTTTTGTGCAGTTTAAAAGGGTCCTATGAGAGAAAAGCCTTTGTAATAATTGACACAACCTGTCTAAATTTTGGTTCTTGAGACACCATTTCTTGTGAAGACTGAAGGGAAAAATAAAATTAGGAAAGAATTATTTATCAGGAATGAAAGGCAATAACACTAACTAATCTCTATTTTTCAAATAGATAAATGTGGACAAAAAACTTACAGTCCCAATCACATCATCATAAGAGCATATATATAACTAAACTATAACTATAATTATGGCTAAAACCAACATGATTTACAAATATCGACAATTCAAATATTATCCCTTGATGTTTTCTTTCATGCAAAGTTTTAAGTCAACTATGTTATCGCCTTGGATGTAATACCAAATTGTCATTAGGCTAAAGATTGTAGCAAGATTCACAAATTCAAGGAGAACTACCCAACCAAAGTAGAAAATGACATGAAAAGTTAACAATATATTAATTGATACCTCTAAATGAAATATTTATAGCAATTGAACTATACATTATAGAAACAAAAATTTCCTTAAAATTGACACCTCACCAATTGTGGTTCATTTGCATCCATAATGGCTTCATAAAAGTTTAAAGCTTACAATTTGTCAAGAACAAAAAAGGCACTCGTAGTTCAGTTGCACCAATAAAAGTAAAGTAGTTAAGTTGCATGGTGAGGGCAAGAGACTGTCAATATTGATTATGGAGTTGTAGATAGGTAAGTGATAAACATAAAAAGGTAGATAAATCTATTTAGGTATCACCAAAGTAAATCAAAGTTTTAGCTTGCTATGACACCCAAATAGAACAAGAAATCTGATTACAAGTTCTAAACTATTGGCATCAATCTTTTAGAATCAAATCGATCATCAAGGTTTTTGCATAAAAAGGTTTACTATTATTTTTTATAAGAATCAAGGACCATGTCATGAAAGAGTTCATAGAAGTCTGATTGTTTTATGAATATTGCATTCCTACTGTGATATACAACATACTTTATTATGAGTTTAAACCTTTATCAGACAAGAAAGATCATCTATACATTAACTCATTTATCCTAACATCAAACCAAATGCTACAACATTTCAAAGATAGTAATATAGACAAAAATAATTAAGAAAGGGGTTTGTCTATACTCATCACACATTATGGAATGGTTGATGTACTAGTTTAGTATATCCATGAATATGAAGTTTCAACATATATCATGGTTAAAAAAGTTATACTAATATAGTCAAACATTGTATATGAAATCCCAATATGTTTAATGATTCATTGGAAGCACATATCTAGTATAACAAGGAATATAAGGATTACTCAACAATAATTACTCTCTGATATAACATTTCATACAACAATTTCACCTTTAGCAAAACTAATTTAGTTATTAAGTACACAGACTCAACATAACTCTAAATCAATCATATTACAAACTCTTACCAAACATAAGAATCAATGAAGTGCACTATATTATATGCTTACACTATGTTCTACCAAGCATAGTGTTAAACCAATTCCAAACAAAAGATTTGTAATGGTTCATAGAAGTATTAAAGTGCAGATCTTACTATTGTACATAGGCCCAGATACCTGAGTTTAGAAGAGTAAAGATGAAATTAGTAAATTTAGCCATTTTGTTGGTCTTCGAGTCTAGTAACAATACATTCATCTAACTAGATCCAACTTAAGTTGTACTATGACACCTATTAACACATTTAAAATCAACCATTACATTTCCTAGTTGCTCCATCCACTACCTCTAAAAACTATGTATTCATCTTATTCCAATTAGATCTCTTGTTAGTTTGAGGAAGGCAACATCCTTGTTACTATATCATTGTTATGATGTTTTTTGCAGTCAAAAATCTTGTGGGTTCAGTATTTATTGATTAAGATTTCTTTAAAAGCTGCTCACATTTACTAGGATTTTTTCAGCCTTCAAATCCTTACTTCCATGTACAAACAAGTAGTTGATATGTTCAAAGAAGTAGTCAAAATGTCCAAATTTTCCTAAATATAAATAAATGTAGAATGGTGCAAGGATTGGATTATTGTTTCTTATTGTATACAAAGCTTAGTTGGCTATAGTGTATTCCTTTGACCCATATGTTGTCAGATTCCTCAATAAATTATCATTGTTTCTTCTTTTTAAATTTTTACCTTCCCTCACCACCACCCCCTCTCCTATTTGATGAATTATTTTGTATATGTGTGCGAAAGGATAAGGAAGTCAAGCCTTTCTTATCTTTTATTTACTAATTCAATTTAATAAATATTTAATATTATTATTTTGTTAAAATTGGTAAACATGAAATAACAACTTGTAAAATGTGCATATTAGAACCAATGATTTGAGTATTTTGGGAAATTACTTCAAGGTTTCCATGCAATTGGCTACCATATTTCTTCCTTGAACTAATGAATATAATCAATTTATTAAATAGATTCTTTAAATTCCAGTTAGTGTTGAACCCTTGGTTACTAATGGCTATCATGATTTTTGAGTTTCCATCCATAATCTAGTTCTACACTACATTATTGAAAGCTAATCTCATCCTAACCACTAAATATTTTCCTTCTGCTACAATGTTTTTGTATTTCTTGTGAAGAAGTTCAAACACTAGGAATTCACCTAAGTGAATCTGTAGCATACACCCTTCTTAGAGGTGCTTGGATTCCCATTATAAGATCCATTAATGATGGATGAGGCTAAAGAAATTTTTTAATGGAGCTTATAATGGGAATCCAAGCACCTCTGAGAAGGGTGTATGCTATAGATTCACTTAGGTGAATTCCTAGCGTTTGAACTTCTTCACTAGAATTCATAATATGAATGCGATTGAATTAAGAATGTATATGAAAGTAGTTATGTATGGATAGTCTCCAAATATCATTAAAAACAATGGAATAATTTAAAATAAATAAATAAATAAATAATATTGGCTTGTAGAATTGTGGCATGACAAGCATTCCCTCCAATGCCTTTCTTGGGTTCTTACATTTCATTGAGGTCAACTCTACTTAACTCATAATTGCTTTATTAAAATTTAACACTATATTATCATATTTCATTTATTTAAATAATGTAGAGTTAGAAATTTTTTTAGGATCATAAGCACTAACAAACCTCCTTTGTATAAAATTGTACTTTGATACACAATTGTTCCTTAATTTTGTAAACTTAATCTTGACTCTCTTTAAGTGGTTTGTAAAGATATATGTTGTTTGAACATCAATTGGACCATACAATGGCAGATGGTTCCCTCTCACGATTTATAATGAATAGCATCTCTACTTCCTTTATGCATTATTGAATCAGTTAAAGGCTAAAGCTAATGTATGTACCTATTTTAATGCATTTAACATATTTACTAGCTTGATAGGTACACGTGTATTTAGGTGTAGGTTATTGCAAGTGAGACATCAATTTTGTGTATGGGAACCTCTTATGCAAGCATTTCACATTTGATAATAAAATAGCATGTTGACTTCCTCTATGCATTCTTGAATCAATTGAAGGCTAAAGCTTAATTTTACACCTGTTTTAATGCATTTTACATATTTATTGGCTTACCATGTATGATTGTATTTAGGTGTATTTTATTGTGTGTGTATATAGTGTCAAAACTTGAAAGATGTTATATATTCTACTATATTTACTATTTTACCAATCATTTACATAGGCATGGTCTTAGGGGTGAAGTCTCTATAGGTTTCAAGCTAGACCTCAATTACTTTAAGGAGTCACATAATCATGGTATTTGCAATTATTTATCCCATTGGGTCTATCTAGTACATGCCAGGAAGGGTTGTAAACACAAGGACCAAGAAGTATTCATAAAAAACATTATCTTCCCAAAATTCTATAGATTTTGCAATTGCAAATAAGTCACTACCTTTCAGATCATTTTCAAATAATTTTACTTTTTATCAGAAAGAGATATATTCCAATAGATGACATGGTTCACTATTACATAGAATTTTAGCATCATTTGGGAATAAGTGACACTTGAGGAGCCAAATATTGATGTTCGTGGACAAAGTGGAGATTTAGATAAGCCATCAGAAGGAAATAAATCATATGTGTCTGGCTCATTATCAAAAATTGAATCACTTGCTATTGAAGATCCTTCTAGTTCCGGACAATCAGTACCCACTAGAAATATTAGTAGGAATGGGAATCCAAGAGTGCCAAATGAAGATTTAGTTCCTGGTGCAACTTTTATCGGGATAGTGAGAAGAATATAGTCATTTGGCACTTTTTTTAAATTTGGAGCTCTCATGGATGGACTAATACATGTATCTAAGCTTACTGATAGCTTTGTGCACTCAAGGCCATCACGAGGCATTCCACAAGGCCCCTGCACTACAAAACCTTCCTAGAGAATTCATGAGTAAGATAACAAGGTTTTAGGATGTTAGGAATATTATGAATCTAGGTACTAAGTATGAATCTACACATAATGTTCACACTATTCTTATCTAAGAATAGTATCCTAAAACACTATTGAAGATAATAAGGTTTAAGGTTGTGTCTAGACACTGAGTATAAATCCACACATAATGTTCAGCTTTCTCTTTCTCCTTCACAATCAAAACACTCAATCTTAAATACCAATTCATAACACAATGTATAACTCTTTAAAGTTGTTGCTCAATTTTATAAAAGATATTTCTTCTAAATTGAACATAATTCATATTATATATATCAACTAAGAAAATAAATAAGAAGTAATCTAATTGACTTTACCAAAAACACCTAATTCTATACAAATAAAAAAAAATTCTTAACAACTTAAAAAATAGAATAAAATATACTAGAAACAAGAATTATGTTAAATTAAGACTTAACTATTAGAAATGGTTATTATGTCTAATGCTAATGGCATTCCTTCACCCATTTCATTCTCTATCCAAAATCTACCTAGGAAGAACATTTATTTCAAATAATATGGAAATCAATTCATAAAATCTACTACAATTAGTTAGAAAAAATATCTCCCAATTACCTATAGACATTATCTAGAACCTCTTTTATCTCATGTTTGAAATGTCTTGCTATACCCAAGCTCTCCAAATGATTTACCATTGAGAGGCCAAGAATCAAATTGATAGGATAAGCACCAAGCACTACACCAACAAACAAATGTCTCTTACATTTACATGATCATTATAAAAATATCATCAAACTATATAATAAAATATTTAAAGATCAACCTATATCATAAGCAGAAAGAGGTGAATATCTTCTCTTAATTTCCAAGAACAACATATTTATCCTTGTAATATTATCATCAATGCACATCGAACCAAATGATTTTTTCTCTCTGTTCTCTTTCTCAGCTTGTCATATAATGAGATGAGTGGTTGTCAGAGAAAAACATATATATAGTTAAATGTAAAGAGTATAGTAGGTAATATAGTTAAATACATTGGAGGAATCTTCAACACTCATAGATTTGACTTTCTGATGGGTTCTTGTATTTAACTTCTTTCTTCCATTGAAGTTGAAATTAGAGGCCCCTAGATTAAAGATATTATTACAAATTCGTTCAAGAAAACTCAATGATAGAATTGATTATGAAATAAACTTATGAATGAGTATAAAATTGTAGATTGTGCACTAATCATACCCTTCCAGACTACAAATAAATTGGACTATGAGTAGGGAAAACGCAAATGTTTAACACAAAATTATTGTAGTATTCAACTATGTTCTTCATTAGCCTATAAAAGCTGACTAAGATTGAAATATAAACATTAGAGAATTATAACCCTTCTACTAAAAAATAGCAGCTTTTGAAGCTTGAATTATACGTTGTTAATTTATGTCACCTAGGAGGTAGAGATGTACCTAACACAAGCCATAAAACATAAAGTAGAAAACCAAGGGGCAAGATATAGTTTCCAATAAAACTTGAAGGTTTAGTGGGGGGTTACCTCCTCATATTTAACTTCTTATATACGTTAAGTTTTCCATTGGATTTTATACAGATCTGACTTGATGTTGATTCCCTCTTTGGATGTTGGTCACCACTCTTTGAACAAGTGCTTATGCTGATTGGATCAATGTATATACTTCATTTGGAATGATTGCTTGATCATTTTTATGGCTTCAACTATCACGGTCTTCTTGCCTTTATATCTTGATGTCTCAATGAAAAGAGACAACCCTAGGTAAGTTACTACCCTTTTAGCAATGGTTATGTCCATTCACTAATAAAAAAACATAAAGGAATCAAGACTTATCACCTAAACATATGTCCATATGCTTTTAGCACTCTACGGTAGAAAACCACAAATGTAGCATGCACCACTAGAAAGAAAAGGATATGAATGGGTCATATATTCTTACTACTTGCTTCTGATTTAGAAAATAGAAATAGAAATATCAATCACATTCTCTCTTACTCCTTCCATGTGGCAATTTAAAATAAAGACATTGATTACATTCTTCTAACTTATTGACAATTAGAAATGAAGAATGGATCATATACTTCTATTTCTTTATTTTCTCTCATTTGTGAATCTAAAATAAAACAATAGATAGAGAATATGTTCTTGATTTAAATGTAGAATGAAATGGTTATAATTATGCATTTCTACCACATGCAAATGATTTTGAGATACAGACTTGTGCAATCCAATCTCCCAAGGAATAGACAACACCACTTATTGTCATCTTTGCCAAAATAGGATTTCTCATAAAGAGATGTTAGAATAGTTACTAAAATGGTCATAAATTATGTTGTTATAGTAAATGAATACTCTAACTTAAGAAAAAAACTACACAATATTAAAACATGATATCATGATTTAAAAACTAAAAAGGTACCTATAATGAAGAACTTCATTTGGACTTGCTAATTGGTTGTCACTATTAACTATAAACTTATCTTTAAAGTTTGAGCTTCACTTGGTTTTGAGAATAGTTTAATATTCTCTACTAAACAGGGCCAACCACATGAAGGTGGAAGCTCATTTTCCCACCCCCCACCCCCAATAGCACTCTAAATTTTGCATTAACATTTAATAACATTCATTCATCCATACATTTTTGAAATATAACTTTCAATCATTATAATCACATGATAACATTCATTAACACATAAAATTTATTAATGCACAACATTCATGAATAATTCATTAACACAAAATTCATTAACATGTAACATTCAAGAGTAAGTCATTCATGAATAATTCCTTAACACAATATTCATTAATACCCAACATTAATGAATAATATTCATTAACAATATTCATTAACAGAATATCCCTTAATAATATTCAAGAGTAAGTCATTCATGAATAATAATTTCTTTTTGGCTTTCTTGCTATTTTTTTTTCATAAAATTTCTAAAAGGAATATCAATGTCCTCATCATCCCCCTCCTCTATTGGTTCTAACACATCTCTCCCCCTCATTCATTTAGGAACATCATGAGGTCACTGCACCAAAGGGGGTTCCACTGCAATAACAAGTACTTCATGAGTTAAATTCACACCATAACTAGAACAAAACATAGATTTTCTTTACCTGAATGTGCAACATGATCTACCTGCTCATCAATCTGAGCATCCTTCAACACTCATTCAACATGACGTGATTCTATATCCTCTATAATATACACAAAAAGGTTACACCAAGTTCATTTAAAGATGTTAAATTGTATTAATAATTACATAATTAGTTTTAAATAGAAAATGAGCACCTCCATAGACAGTACAATGCACATCAGGGGCTTCATAATGCTATGTATGATCTGTGTCATGATTAACAAGCTACATTGCAATGTCATGCACATTATTATCGAATACATTGTTGCTCAAGTATTCAATTTCTAATATATTTTTTGGCATATTTACCTGTACACATGATGTAGAAGACTATTCAGTTCGGGCAATGGAAGCTTTCCATAAGTGTTCAACCATAGCTGCATAGCCTTGCTTGAAGGCAATTTTTTATTAATTAAAAAAAAAAATTTGTATTTTATAAATAATTTTTCTCTGCAATTCATTTACTGCTACTTAAAACTCATCCTTTGATTTTTGAATATCCCCCAGAGCCAAGTTTGTGTTGCCCAACCTTTTCCAGCCTAGCCTTTGTTTCCTTTGATGTGTTCAGCAACCTATGTAAAGTTTGAAATATGTTAGATGATATAGATATAAAGATCAATACTAATTAGTGGATTATTACATTAATATACTAGTAGTTAATACTATTGCATACCTTTTCAGATTTACTGGTGTACTTTCTCTTTGACCTTCCCCTTTCTCCTTTGCATCCAAAATGAACTCATTCCACTCCCTCACTAAAATGAAGGGAGGATGCTTGTACTTTAGGTTTAGGAAGAGACTCTATCTATATGAGTCCCTCACAACCTTAACATCTTTGCAAGCTTTTTTTAACAATTTCTTATGATCAAAAATATTACTACCAAACTCATGCTCTATATCTTTGATGAGCTCTTCTTTTAATTTTTTATCTTGGAAGTTCCACCTTTTAAGAAAAAACACAAAATTGTTAGATATAGCTAGTATAAGAAAAGACTCGAATGAAAGGTAAAATGTTGCACTAATTAATGATATGAAAAAAAAATAGTGGGATAAAATTAGTTCAGTTATGATGTTCCACCTTGTAGGTATGGTGGGCCCGAATCTTCATAGCATGAGGTAATAAAGCCTCTTATAAAATGTATCATTTCTTGTAAAAAACGTCATGGGATAATTAATAGTAAGAACCATTAAAGTGAATCATGTGAAGAATACTTTTCATAGTGAATAACATTATATTAAATATTCCACTCCACTCGAACTATTATTTTATGCAAAAAACTAAGTATACATTATAAGGGAATTGACTTGTACCATAGAAAACTATAGAATCTAAATTGAAAACCATTTTTTCCCCTTTATAATATACAATTGTGCAGTTGCTAATGTCAAACTCTACTAGTTGATCCAGTCAAACTCTACCAGGGTTCTGTTGCTGATGTCAAAATTTGGCCAAATTTGGCTTGTGAATTCTCCTCAACAAACCCACATTCTAAACATTGGACCCTAGCCATATATGGACCAAGTCACACTAGACCCAAAATCTAGACTTCCAAGGAATAATCTGACAATGTAGGTTTTTTATGAACATATGTAGGAATAAGTAATATGGTTCATTAATTTAGTTTTACACATGCTTTTTAAAAGTTTGTATCAGATTAATTTGCCAAATTTTTCTAGAGATTTTCTAAAGTCTCAAGTTTGTTAAAAAAATGGGTCTATAGAGTAATTTGTCTAGTCTAAGCTTTTAAAGTATGATTGAAAATTTTGAACAACATTAAGGATGTAGAAAAAGTTATTGTAGTAACCAACATCAGACATAGCCCAACAAACATTTTCTTTTAGTCATTTCCATTACATACACAACATACCAATCTAAAAAATGTGCTATCACTATATTAATTAGTATACCTTGAAAAAAATATAGTTCATAATACATATAACTTGCCATGACCTTCATTTTTTGTCATTCTTAATTGATGTTGTCACTGATCATACCTGGGATATTATGGAAAATAAATATTGCTAAAATAGATAGTGAAGCTTGAAGTGAGCACTCTAAAACTCTAATAGGAAATAGAAATGATGTTTGAAATCATTGAAAAATAAAACATTGAATATGAAAGAAGACTCCCACTTTTGGTTCTCTATAGAAAAATTAGTTAGTATCTTCAGGTGTTAAAGCATGATATTGCAATGTACCAAATTGTACACACACTTCCACTATTTAGATCATACAGTGCCAGTAGAAATATCTAGATCAAATTTGGAACTCACGGATCTAGTTCAAAAACATTAAGTTCGAAAACATTAAAATGCAAAATAGACTTGTAGAGGGTTGTGCCCTAGCATAATAGACTTGTTAAATATCAATAGAGGAAATCATGAATTTCAAATTACAAGTGATATAAATGTACTTGTTTCTTTTGGTCACCCATCAATGTACCTACAATATTACCATTTGAGCAATCCAAATTAAAACTACCATAGGTACTTAATTCAATTACTAAACTAGAGAATTACTGGTATGGACAAAAGGTCATTAATAATTCAAATGATCCTACCAAACCCCTAATAAAAAGGAATTCCAAAATAATTAAACAACTTGCACAATATGACATACTAAAGAAGGTTATGAGGCATCACTCCACATGAAAGGCCCTTGCATTCACCACTTCCTATCATGTTTACTTCTTGCAAGAAAATCATTATTACAATATAAAAAATAATTATTTAAAGTACCTAGAATCTTAGGACATTTTAAAGGCATTAATTCATCATTGTCAATCAACAACGATTCCTGCATAGCTCCCATGCTCGAAACATGGGTAGCTCCAGGAAATGATGGTGAATTATCAACAATACATTCACTATGATCTACATCTAGTAGCATAGGAAAGGGTGCATCTCCTACCACAAAAAAATAATCCACTATGTGATGCACCCAAGATTAAAGTACAAATTATCAACTCATAATTAACATAAAACCAAATATAGAAAAATAAGGATTTATGAGGTTGACATCCCCTATTTGTCAATATTGTAGTTGACAATCTCATATGGCTATCCATCAACCTCATAGGAGTCTCCTACACTGGATGACCTCAACAATACATTGTAAGAAAAGACATTCTGAAATAATAAAAGTAAGAGTTAACTTAAGAAGTTTTGAATGTTTGAAATAAAAAATTCCTTCTAACTTGTCAACTAAAATATTATTTTACCAGTGGTAGTTGGAGCTTTGCTACTACTGGCCTCACCACATTTTCCTTGACCAGGTTGTGGATAAGTTACCAAAAAATCCTTTATAACAAGAATTTAGTAGTTAAAGTTTCTTACAACTCTTTAAAAAAATTGTATCAATAAAGTATTTTTGCACATATTACATATTTTACTTCACAACATAAAATATTATTAAATATAAATCTTTATTGAACTTTTATTATAACTAAAGATTCATTACTGCTTACTTCATAATGACAAGTTTGTGCTCTCAAATCTGATAGCCTCTTCATCATCTCCTCAGATGGAATATTTGCCTCATCAAAAATTTTCATTATTTCTAAATTAATTTTTAAAATTTTTTTATTCAACATTTTTGTTACATTGGGAGTTTCAATAATATCCTCATCAGATGGTGTAGCTAGTGGCTTGATACTTAGTATTGGTGCTTTTCCCTTATCCTGAACGTCAAATTGTGAGAGGAATATCAATAAAACTATCATAAAAACTCAAAAATTGTAAATAAAATAACATAATAATATAACATTTTTCAACTATCTAATTTGTACAATTTAAATAAGGTTTACCCTCACTGAAGAAGGGGTGGAGTAGCATCTTGGTGGCCTCTATCATCTGTTTGATTGTGGGGCCTCGCCCCAACCCATCGTAGCATAGAGATACACTATTATTTTGATACTCACGACTCGAGATGTCAAGACATTATCTGATGCTTTGAACATATTATATTATTTCATATTGTGTGATGTTACTTTCAGATATTTGATGTTCTTCATTTAATGTTTTATGTATATGTACGTTGATGAAATAAGTAAATATAGGATTAACACTTTTATTTAGAGATTTTAATGGTTAAAAATTGAGTAGGATGAGAGAAACCCTGACCAATTTATAGATGTATGTTTTAGTTTATGTGATTTCTTGATACATATATACATATGCGCATGTGATTTTATGGGACTACTAATGTGTGCAATGAGTGTGTAGGATATTTTAGCTGAGAAACCCAATGGAAGAATAGGACTGATCCCTATGTGTTACTTCTGGAAACCTTGTTGTTCGTAACTTTATTATTTTGTGAGATGAATGAATGTATCTTTCTATGATCACTAAATGTTAATGTTCGTAACTGTGTTCTGATAGTGTCACTTGACACTTGTGAATTTGCATATGCATTCCAACATGCTAGTTAGGGTTGACGTGTGACCTTTTGACCTAAGTCAGATTAATTTAATGTCATGCTTGCTAATTTGGATGTTAATTGAGTTTAGTTGCCCCTAATCAATTCCTAAGGTCTTAGAACATGAAATCTTTATACCCAAGGGGTATGGGTATGGGTTGGGGATATTTTCCACCCCCTAAGCCCCTTTTATTGACTTTTGTGGTTACTCAAAAAGTCTATTTTTTCCTTTGTGCAAAAATTGAAAGTAGTTACCATGAGTTGCATAACCTCAACTCCACTTAGAGGTTAACCTTGGGTTGGGTTGAGTTAGAAACTTCTATATTTTTAGGTGAGTGGGGGAAGTTATTGCCCTTTTTGGTAGTTGAGTTTGGATCTTATTTAGAGGCCCTTTTTGGAGTAGTTTTGGTTGTTACCCAATCTCTACTTTTAGAGAGGATTCTTGGAAGGTTGAAGGCAAGGAAGGAAGGAAAAGCTCAAGTCTCAATTTGATCATTTATCATAACCTCTTTGTGAAGGTAGGAGTTCTTCATCTCCTTGTTTTCAGTTTGTTCATGCTTGTTTCATGCTTATGCTATTGTGTTGTTATTGGTATGCTCATATTTATGTTGGGTATGTTTTGGGAAGGATTGAAACCATGTTTTCCTTGAATGCTTTTCTTTCATGTTTTTGTTGAATTTTGAAGTTTTCTTGTGTGGGTGTTTTGGCATTACTCACCCTTGGAGAGGGAAGAAGTGGCCAATTTTGGGAAAGGTCATTTTAGTTGGACTCCAATAGTGTAGAGTCTCTTCTTAGGATGAGAAGAGAGAGAGAGGGTAGGGTGTTATGGGCCCCTACCTATTAGCACAAACCACATATGAGTTTGGACATATAAGAATGGAAGAATGGAAGTTCTTGAGTTATAGCCCTAATTGGGCACCTGGTTTGGTGTTGTGTTTGACATCTCCTGTTGGAAAAGTCCACCTTTCCCCAATTTTGATTCATTATGGATCTTGTTGTGAAAAGCTAGTATGAATATGCATGTTTGATTTTGTCTCTTGGTCATGCTTGGTTGACACCTGATCAGATTTTGTTCCCTCCACGATTTTAGCAATGTATTGTAGAAAATGATATGGATCCCTTGATAAGGGACATGAAGGAAATTTAATTTGATTGTTGTAATTTTGGGATTTGGAATCCTATGTAAATTGTATTTCAAAACTTTGTTGTAATGGCAATGACACCGAGTTTTCTTCTTGGTTCTTTCTGGGCTGAGCCTTTGAATCAGGTTTGCCAATAAAATAGTGGTTGAGTATTATTGCTTCTCATGAGATCTTCATATTTTTCTTTTTCGTTATAAGAATTAATATCAAAATGAGATAAATGATGATGTTCAAATATGTAAAAATTCACTTTTCAAAAAATGTTAAGATACAAATTTTTTTGTATTGGGAACTTGATTTGGCTTCGTGCTTATTAGGAGAGAAAAAAAATTGATCGTACTTTATTATTATTGAAATCCATTACACTCTATGATTAAATTAACTTTTAAAAAAAAAATGACCCCTCTTGGCTAATAAATCAACTTCAAAATCTATACTTAGAAAAATAAAGACGAAAAAAAAATTTGCCCCAAGAGAGCAAAAGCTCTCTGGTTTTTGTATGGGGAACAAATTAAATTATCCCTTTGGTAACAGAGAATCTTTAAAGATTCTTGTTGAATAATATTAATAAATTAACAAATGAATGAATAAATATAAAATAAATACAATCAATCAAAACAAATATTTAACATATGAAACTAACAAATGTCTATCTTCTACCAAAATAACTTTTGCATTAAATCCTTCATACTCTTGGCGCCAACTTTTCTAGGGAAGGCTTGTAGAGTTTTTAAAACAAAGTCCAATCACAATCTTTGGGTGACATCACCTTGTACTCACCCATCCCTTTGTTGTAGTAGTCAAAATCTTAGATGGGAGCACTTGAGGTTTCTAAGTCTTTATTGAGATTGCATTGAATGATTTTCGACCTACCTTTTTGTACTATTGGGTCACCTTTTCTTTTTGAAGTTTCATGCGCTTGTTTTTAAGTGGAGCACACCTACCAAAGTGAGCCTAGTCAGCACTTGGACAACGCACCCCAATCTTGTCTGCTTGTTGTAGGTAGTATAGTGTAGGAAGGAGGGTGAAGGGTGTAGTATGGGGGGAGGGTTTATGTAGTATTACATTTAGTTTAGGTTAGTGTCTAGGTAAGATTAGTATTTTTTTTTAAAAAGCTTAAAATATTACTTGCTTTAGTATTTTTAGGGTAATTTAGGTTTAGTTAAATAAGTTTGGTATTAGTATATATATATTAAAATTAAGTTTGAAATTTTTAATTAATTTTAATTTAGATTTAGTGATCAATGGTATGATGTTATGGTTATATTTTTGATGTTAGCTATTAGTTAGTTTATATCAAATGTGAGAAGTTTTAAATTAGTTTTAGTTTAGTAAGATTTAGTTAGATTTAATTTAGATTAGTATTAGTGCTAGGTTAGTATTAATGTTAAGATAGTTTGTGTTTAGTTAGTTTGATTTGTTATTTAAAGAGCTTTTGTAAGGTTAGTCTTATATTATGATTAGTTAGAACTTATGATAGTTAAATTTGATAGATTATTTTTTATCTAAGTGTAGTTAGTACACTTAGTCATAAAGTTGTTAGAGTTTTAATATGTGTCTATTTTAAATCATGAATTTATATTGGTTGGTTTTGGTTTATTAATTTAGTTAAAGTTTCAAATTTAATTAAGTTTTGTCGTGATAGAAATCTTAATGTTTTTTTAATATATTAGTATTATGATTAGGTTGTTAAAGTGTAGTTGTGATATCTTCTTTCGGAAAATTGATTAATGCTACACTCTTCATTTATGTTTAGTAAAATTTTGGTTAAATGTAGTAACGAACAAACTGCCAATAGAAATTTAATAAAGAGAGTATAACTTTAACGATTTATTCCTCCTCAAGATTATAAACTTAAGATGCATTGTAAAGAACCTATACTTTAACTGTGATCACAACCATATCAAACTTAGAGAATTTTAATTATTAAAAATAAAAAAATAAAAAATTGTGTGTGTTTTTGCCCTCATGTTTTTGGGCATGACATTTTGGTATTAGAGCCTATGTTTCAACACTAGGAACCTTAAACCATTATGCTTTTGAACTTAAAACTAAACATTAAATTGCGTAGGATGCCTCCTATTACTCAAAGCAATCGATGAGGCAGAGGTCATAGGGTGAGAGGTGGTAGCGTAGGATAGGAGGATGGACCATCTCCACCAACACCACCACCTCCACCACCACCGAATCCCAACTAGGACATTTTGGATGCTCTTCAGACATTGATCGGTGTAGTCCAGCAGAGGGTAGTACCTATAGTTCAGCCAGGTCAACAAATTCTAGTAGTGGAAGCAGAGGGACCCATAGGAGGTGGGCCCAGAGGTAGAGAGAGGACTAGGTGTCCCCCACCAAGGTAGTTAGAGGGGCAAGGTGAGCATGAGGGTGAGTCAATCCACTAGAGAGGACCCCCACTTGATAGACCTCCTAGGCATATAGGAGATGATATCAGGGAATTGATTCAATTGAGGCCACCATTATTTACCAGTTCCACTGAGGGGATAGTAGCAGAGGCATGGTTACAGAGCCTACAGAGGTGCTTTGGATTACACCCTTATGGGAGTAATCTAAAGGCACATCTAGCAGTCCATCAACTAAGAGAAGATGCCTCTAATTGGTGGCATCAGGAGGAGACTATAGTAGGAGTGAGGATGGATACCCTCACATGGGAGTCTTTTAGTTAGCTTAAATGTTAGATTTATTAATGTTATTAAAGTAATAGTTTGAAAAAAAATTGGATTGATTGATTTATTAGTTTAAATGCTATAAATTAATATTAGTGTGAGGCCTTGCCTCAACCCATCATATAATAGTGATACATTACTATTATTTTGATATTCACAACTCGAGATGTCGAGACATTATCTGATGCTTAGAACATACTATATTATTTCATGTTGTGTGATGTTACTTTCATATATATTTGATGTTTGTCATTTAATGTTTCATGTATATGTATGTTGATGAAATCAGTAAATGTAGGATTGAGACTTTGATTTAAGAGATTCTAAATGGTTAAGAATTAAGTAGGATGGAGAAACCCTTATTGATGTATGTTTCAATTTATGTGAATTTATGATACATATACATATATGTACACGTGATTTTACAGGACTACTGATGTGTGCAATGAGTGTGCAGATATTTTAGTCGAGAAACCCTATGGAGGAATAGAACTGATCTCTATGTGCTAATTTTGGAAACCTTGTTGTTCGTAATTCTAGTATTGTATTGTGAGATGTATGTATGTATCTTTCTGTGTTCATTGAATGTTCTTTTAATGTCGCTTGACACTCATAAATTGTTTATGTTCTTCAGTGTGTTGATTAGGGTTAGTTGTGTAACCTTTAAACCTAAGTTGGTTTAAGTTAGTTTCAGTTTGCTATTTGGTTCTTAATCAAGTTTAGTCATCCCTAATCTAAATTAGTGCTTAATCTGCATTGTTAGAGTTGTTAGATGTTCCTATTTTATTCCTAGCTTTTGTTTGGCTCTAAACCTTTTTCCTAAGGCTTAAAACATGAAATAATTATACCCAAAGGGTATGGGTATGGGTTAGGGGTCTTTTCCAACCCCTAAGACCCTTTTATTGACTTTTGAGGTCACTCAAAAAGTCTCATTTTGCCTTTGTGCCAAAATTGACTATGGCTATCATGAGTTACCTCACCTCCATTTAGTGTTTAACCATAGTGTGGGTTGAGTTAGGAGCTTCTAAATTTGTACGTGGGTGGGTGAAGTTATTGATCCCTTTGGTGGTTGAATTTGAGGCTTATTTAGAGGCCCTTCTTGGACTAGTGGAGGTTGTTACCCAATCTCTACATTTAGAGAGGAGTCTTGGAAGATTGGAGCAAGGAAGGGAAAAGCTCTACTCAAACTTGTTCATTGCCATTACCTCTATGTGAAGGTAGGAATTCTCATCTCTCTTGTACAGATTTTCATGTTTGTTTCATGCTTATGCTACCCTGTTGTTAATTGTATGTTTGTAGGATTGTGGGTATGTTGGGAAGATTTGAAAACCATGTTATTTTGGATTATTTCCTTTCATGTTTATGTTTGCAATTTTTAGATTTTTCTTGCATGGGTATTTTGGTATTACTCACCCTTGGATAGGATAGAAGTGACCAATTTTGGGAAAGGTCTATTTAGTTGGACTCCAACCAGTGTAGAGTCTCTTCTTAGGATGAGAAGAGGCAGAGAGGGTAGGGTGTTATGGGCCCCTACCTGTTAGCACAAACCTCGTATGAGTATGGCATGTTTAAATGGAAGAATAGAAGTTCTTGGTTAATAGCCCCCATTGGGCATCTGATTTAGTATTGTGCTTGACTTCTCCTATTGGAAGAATCCACCTTTCCCTAGTGTTGATTTATTGTGAATCATATTGTGAAAACCTTGTATGAATATGCATGTTTGAATCGTTCTTGGTCATGCTTTTGGTCACCTGATCAAATTTTGTTCCCTCCATGGTTTTAGAAATGGGTTGCAAAAATTGTTATGAATTCCCTTGGTGAGGGTCATGAAGAAAATTCAATTAAATTGTTGTAATTTGGGATTGATATCCTATGTAATTTACTTTTCAAACTTTGTTGTAATGGCAACAAAGTCGAGTTTTCTTCCTGGTTCTTTCCCGGATGAATCAGGTTTGCCAATAAAATTAGTGATTGATTATAATTGGTTATCATTTGATTTAATCATGATTTCAATTTAGATGGATGCACATCAAAAATAGGATGGAATTGATGTTGATTCAATTTTTCAAAATTTCAAGTTTTCTTGTATGTTGAAAACAAAAATTACGATCATGCATGTAGATTCATTTTTCATGATTATTAGAATCAAACAATTATTGCATTATTGAATAAAATGGATAATTCATATTCTTGGTATGTTAAGGTTGTAACCAGGCTTTATAGATTTTCATTAAAAATAAATTAATGACAAAGGTCGAATTATGTCAATTCTAGTTATATTGGAGAACAAATGATTATGGTGTCAATGTGACTCAAGCTATGGTATCAATGTTTTAAATCTATTAAAAAAAAATACACCTTAAAATATAGACCAAAAATATATACATATACTTTGCCTTGTAATCTATAATTAGAAAAAAAAATTCAAAAAAATACACTCCCAAGAGAAAAATTGCTCACTGGAATTTGTATGGGAGACCATTTTAATTTGAAATGGAACAACAAAGAATATTCCTTTAATTATCCTTTTTATTTAAATTTTGAAATAAAACAAAATAGAAGAAAAAATAGATATACATGATAAAATTTCAAAGAAAAATTCAAAAAAAAATATATCTTATAATATCTTATCCTAAGTATCTCCTCACCTATAAAACTTTTTGAGTTTATTGCTTACCCATTGGCCTTGGTGGACATTAGTTTGGATTGGATTTCTAAAGTAAGTTATGTCCAATCATAGTCAAGGTTGTCTTGATGGGAGGGTGATGTCACCCTGCCACCCTATCCCATCCCCATCTCCCTCACCATATTAAGCCCTCAGCTTGGGAAGAAAAGCATTTTAGTGGGGTGAGTTTGCAAGTTGTCATAAATTTTGAAGTTAGTTGTCACCATCTTTCATTCCTTTTTCCCCTTGTCTCTGCTCACATGCTCCTCTACTTGAGATACATTTCCTCCATCTTGGGCTACGTGGGAAGGTGTATGGATGTTGCCATGTTAGTGACATGACATAATTTAAGGGCTTTAGTATGGGTTTTGGTTATGTTAGTAAATTTGCCAAGGAAAATCTTCTTTTAAACTTTTTCCCCTCCATGCAGTCAGTGTACCTTTTTGATGTGTTGAGTGGAGGGGCTTTGAATCACATGGGGGCCTAGGGAGAGGTGTAGGGGTCAAGTAGCTAGGGTGGTTAGGAATCCTAGGTAAGATTTAGGATAAGTTATTTATAGGTTAGCATGCTTGTTAGCTAGTTAGATTTTTATTTATGTTTTTCAAAAAGTTTTTAGTTTAAAATTAGTTTAGATGGGTTGTTTTTTTTAAAGTATTAAATATAGTTAGTTTCTTTTTATAATTTAAGATTAATAATATTTATAGTGTTAGTTAAGTTATGGGTTATTGTAAGAAATCAATTAGTTTTATTTTAAAAATATAGATGAAAGTTAGTTTGTTTTCGATTCTTTCAATTTAAGATATTATGGATGTAACCGTTAATTTAGATTTGATTTTTAAAACTTTGAATGTATTTAGCTGGTAAGTAAAGTTAGATTTAGTTATTTTTAAAAAAAATTATTTGATTAAGTGTCTTTTCAACATCAGTTAGATTATCAATCGATAATTGTCTAAGAGTTTTATAGTTGAACTTGATTAGATATTTTAAATTAATTTTAAAACCGAATTCATTGACATTGTTATTTAAATATTTTTTATATATTGTTGAGAAATTAATGAAGTAACATGATTAATGTTCGATATCAACCTTTTAACAAAAGTTTCAAAATCTTAATGATGTATTTATCCTCTATAATTTTAAACTTATGACGTAACATAGAGAACCTATACTTTAACTGTGATCACAAACTTATCAAACTTGAGTATTTTAATTAAAAAAAAAGATTTGTGTGTTTTTGCCCTCGTAGTTTGGGCATGACAATTAGTGGTAAATTTACATGAGACCAATAAGAAAGATTAAAATTGTTTTTCTTTAACATTTGATGGAATTTTTGTTTTATTTTATTATTCAATTAGGAATGTTAAAAAATGTATTCATGGGTTTAATTAAGACTCGTGATTTGAATAAAGTGGAAAAAGTGATTTAAATAAAAATCATGATGTAACTTTCATCTTAATTAGTTCTTGATTTAATAATTCAATATAATTAAACACGTATTCATTTAAATAGTTATTCAATGATTTTAATTATAAAGTTGTATAAGAAATGAAATAACGAAACAAAGATCGATATCAAATTAATAACCATAGAGTTCAAATGTAACGATTGATTCATCCTCGAGATTTTTAAACTTAAGATGAAATGTAGAGAACCTATACTTTAACTGTGAACACAAACATATCAAATCTTAGTGAATTTTAATTATTAACTTTAGAAAAATAAAAAAAATCTTTGTGTGTTTTTGCCCTTATATTTTTGGCATGATAGAGACATAAGAAATATATAACTAAATCTCACCACAAAAACTAATAAAAATGAAATAGATTACCTATAAAATATGATTCATAGAGGCTTTTGTCCTATTGCTCTATGAAAAGAAATCAATAGCTCCCTACAAAGAATCAAAGTGAAATAATCATTCAATTTTCCTAATATCATACTTTAAATTTTGAGTAGCAAGTGAATTTCCAAAAAATATATTTTTAATTTTGAGAAGTAGTAACTTGTCTAAGAATTTTCAATTTCATTGGTTGGTTTAGTGTTAATAAAATGCATAATAATCCAGGAAAAAATTGTGCTCTAGAAGGTTTTCTCCTCTTTGTCATTTAGTAATTTAGAACACGTCCCTAATCCATGGTGTGTGATGTTGTAAAATTTTTCCCCAAGTTAATTCTTTGTGACTTCAGGCTAGTCTTGAGATGCAACCACCTAACATTTGTACCAAACCCAAAATATTAAGATAAGCATTTCTCATATGAATTGTGTGAACCAAAACAATAGCAAACAATGATCTATATTGAAAAACTACTACTGTTGTTGATGGACTAGAATCTTCTCTAGGGTGTGGATGTGTAACATCTGCCCCATAGGAGTCTAAAAGACATTCTGAACTTTTTAATCAAGTAATGTTTCTTACTTGTAAGAAAACATTAGAAACACAAAAGTTGATAATCTAAAAAGTTCTCCACAATAGCACATTGGATAAATAGCAACAGATCTGCAAAATAATAAAAAAGAAACTCAACACCAACTTGTATCAAGAATAATTGATCAAACTTGGATCATCTCAACATGAAAATTCATTTAAGATATGGTGATTAAGAGTTAGGTTTTTTCTGAAAATCGCTGCTACTTAGAGGACAAAAGCTTTGTTGATTGGTTTAACATAGATTGGTGAACAAAAAATTTATAATAAAAATCTGATTTTTTTCCACACTTGGTCAAACCATATAATGAATGACAAAAAATGAATTATATACGGGTCACTCCAAATCCTTAGCTTTTAATACGCTCCATAGATGATATCACATTATATGGTTTGAACAAGATGTGGGAAAAAATGAAATGATAGAGTCACTTCAAATCCTTAGCTTTTAATACGCTTCATAGATGAGAATGATAATGACTCTGTTGATGATTTGGAGTGATAAGGATACAAATAGAGTGTAGTTTCTTTTTAAGCTCATAGTTTTTAAGTCATTTTGAAGGTCACTATGTTGTAATAGTCAGACCTGAACCAAAGGAGTGTATGGTAGGGTTGGAATATGTTTTAGTAATTAAAAAAGGGTGTCCATAAATGCTATTACCTTGTCAAGTGATGTGGGAAAATGTCAAATTATTTAGGCTTTTATGCTGCTACAAGGCTGCTAATTTGTAAAATAGGTCTCCTAAGGTGCATTGGATGAATTGGGCATAGGGAGTTGGGTCTATCCAAGTGGATGGTTAAATCTAGTTGAATATACATTATATAACTCATAAAAGTCTTATTTAACCCTTGGTTAAGTCTTTTGTATGTTTGGAGTCATTTGGAGTCACTTGGGGTTTGTAGATGTTTTTGGGCAACTTGGGGAACTTGCTACTTGAAGAAGTTTGGAAGTGGAGTTAGTCTTGTGAAGTCAAAGGTGTGGAGCTCAGCGTGTTAGCCTTTTGAATGATTATCCACTGATAAAAGATTGAGTGGGTTGGGTCATTGTTTTAGTTACATTTGTGGAAGATATAAGGGCATTGTTACAAAACAAAGAGATCATTAGTTGTCTCATGCATTAAATCAAGGGTTCATGACTGACCTCTACATCAATTATCTATTTCCTTTAGTATTGAGCTTTGAATCAAGGAATCACCATTTGGCCTACAATATACACCAAGCATCATGCACTCCTTGAATTTAACATAGAGTTTAGTAGAGGAGAAGCACTACAAAGGAAAAAAATAATTCCATATTAATTGCATAATACTTACTACCTAGCATAGAGGAAGCTCTTCTAGAAAAGTTCCACAAGCCTCGATTAAGACTTTGTGAATGGCCCATTTCCTACTGCATAAACTCCTTCAAGTTAAAAGGTAATTAGGCAAGTTGATTGGATAAAATGCACCATCGATTATATACAAATAAATATAAGCATGAGATTTAATATAGAATATATACAAAAGCCAATATAAATTCTATTAATTTAGTAAATATACTTACCCATTAGTGATATATTGCACACTCTAGAGCAATCCATGCAATCATACTTCATAGACAATATTAATATGGATTTCCATTTAAGCTATGTTAAATATTTGATAAACAACTTGGCATCAATAATGCCTACCCAAAAATAGAAAAATTCTAAAATTCAGTGATAGGCCTATCCCTGCTAGCCATATGGAGGGAGAAATGGAGGAAAGCATTAAATCACTTTAAACAAAAGATGAAGTGGGAATTTTGTAACAATTGCAATACTTGAAGGGGTGAGAATACCAAACACTCATAAATAATCCTAAAGAGTATACCAAAAGTTATAAATGACCTTAGCAAGTGAGCTTTAAGTAATACATGAGATCTAAAATAACTTGTAACATCAAAAAACCACTTTGATATGGCTTAGAGAACCTAAAAATCAAAACATTATAGGTAAGCATCCAACACAAACAAAGTATTTTTCACATAAGTTTTCATGGATGATAATTTTAAAAACTTGGAGACAAATAAAGCTCACTTAACCTTGAACAAAACTAATATTTGTTCTTCAAAAGTAATGAAGATAGTAGAATACCCAAAAAACTTAACTTAGGTTTGGTTGAATTTAACAAGAAGTTTCTAAAGACCATTCATTAGAGAAATCAATTCAAAGGTGATGTCTTGTTGCATATGGTAAGAGAATTTCACTTTCTAAAAGAAATAGAATGCTTACTAGCTCTATGACACATTTTGATACAAAGAATTATAATGACTAGTCAAAATATCAATATGCTGAATTTGGTATTATATGTCAAATTTTATAGTGCAACTTGACTTCAAAAGGCATAGGTACTATCATTAGTTTCTCAGCTCCTATTATTTAAGTAGACTTTGATGCAATGAAGCTTGAACTCTATTTTTAAAAGAAAAGAGTTATTGATTATTTAACTTCCACTAGTGCCACTTCTCCAATTCATATATAAAGAATACCATCAATATTTGATAATAATTTCCATGATAAGTTGATGTAAAAAGAAGTAGAAAAAAAGTATAGTAATAGTCCAGATTGAGTTGAAGACAAATTTATGGTCTTCATTGATTGTGAAGGATATCAAAATCATATATTATAGTTCAAGAAGAATATGTGAATGTTAATTTTAGTTCTAATCCAAGATATAGTGCTGGATATTTTTAATGGTTATATACATACTCCTGTCAAGAAATAAGGTTATTATTTTGAAAATAACATTTAATCTTCAAAGCCACCCAAATGAAAACACACAATATTTTGGTATTTTTGTTTCAATAATCCACTTATCCAATGAGAAATCATATCATTAAAAGCTTCATTATAGTATTTATAAAGGTCTTAAATTTTTTAAATTACAATCTTCCATAGAAAGAAAAGAAGCTACCACTTGCCTAGCCTAGATAATTTCGTTGAAGGAGATCTATGTTGTGGAACACTTCCAAGAAATGCAAGTTACACTTCAAAGAAAACAAAGAAACATAAAGTCAGATGGTACTTTTTGTTTCTATAAATTCCATTTAATCCTAATATTAACATAAAATAGAATGAGTTTAAATGACCATAAAGAAATTGACTTTAGAAACTTTCATTAATTCTTGGAAATTTTTGAAACATTTAAATTGAAACCCAAAGTAACATGAATATTTGAACTTAGTTATCAAACCTTATTTTACTAGCTATGTACTAGCAAGACAAACTAAAACACTTTGCAGAATGGGTTGTTGCATATATGCGCTAGTTACAAATTATAGCAAGACAAAAAAATAATAATGGAAAGTGAATCAAAAAAATATATAAATGGGCATAGAATCAATGGGATAAGGATCTACAACATAGAGACTGGTGATAAAAGATGGTAATTTTATAATGAAGTTAATTATAATACTATAACTGGAAGTAGAATGTACATATTAGTTAAGGTGAGACAAGATGGAAAAAGTTGTGAAGAAAAGACAACTTATCTCCTTGGTAAATAATTAAAGGAGATCATAAGTCTAGATGAAATAATTGATCATATCATTTTATATAAATTACATACTAAGGACTCCAAGAGCCTTATAGCAACCAAGGAGGGTGGAAGTAATCCACCATTGGTAAGAAATAAAGATTGCATGTGCATATAGCCTCAATTAGAGAGGATGATCTTAACAAGAATATCACATAAGAAATAAGATTAAATATTAGAAATAGTGATAAAAAACTTCAGACTAGCCATTATATCAACCCATCATTTGGATAAAAAAGTGGATCATCACATACACAAAATTGATGAACATGAGAAATAGTGATGAGCATATTACTTTCAGATTGATTTAAAGTTCTATATTTGATTGATATAATATAGAAATAATATTCACAACTCATCCATTCTTCTCACATCTTTGAATTATAACATAGTGATTAAACTTAGATCAACACAATATCTATATCTACTATAAATTTTGTAACGCCTTGCTAAGGGATCCAAAGAAATAACTTAAAGCTTTACTAAGTTTGGTAGCATTTTTTTTTATACATGAAAGTAAGTACCACTTATAACTTATACACAATAACAAAAGCAATAAAAAAAGTACAAGTGAGAGTAAACATCAATAAAACTATCTGCACACTCATTGCACACATCAGTAGTCCCAAAAAAACACATGTACATATATACGTATCATAAATTCACATAAATTGAAACATACATCAATCAGGGTTTCTTGCATCCTACTTATATCCTTCATCATAAAGATTCCAAAATTAATGTGTTAATCCTACATTTTACTTAATTCATCAAAAAACATATACCTAAAACCTTAAATGACGAACATTAAATATGTAAAAATAAGATCACACAACATGAAATAATACGATATGTTCAAGTATCTGATAATGTCTCGACATCTCGCATCGCGAGTAACAAAAAGATAAAGTAACAACTAAGGCTACGAAGGGTTAGGGCGAGGCCTCACATCCTCCCCCACAAGGAATGAACTTCCTCCTGGAGTTCATCAAAAGATAAGGGTATAGAGATCACATCTATGCTACATCCTCCAAAGAAATTGTGACCTCATCATAACATTCCCGCTAGACCCTAACTTGGTCCAGCTCTCCACCTCGGGGAGCTAGGGTCTGTTAAGCAATAATATGAATAGTCTCTAGCGCTATCTGGCTGAACAAATCCACCTGTAGTGCTAATATCTGTAGTCTAATGCTAAGCCTAGCGGTTGTCAACCGCTACAAAAACTTTGTGGGACTTGCCCATGTCTCCAACTGTCGGCTCTGAAAAAGCCCCTCTCTGACCACTGGATGACTATCCCTATGAACACTCTCTAGCTATGTGACCCATGCCACCATAAGTGTAGCATGGTCCTCGAGTATAAGATTTTGTATCCTATGATCCAGACTACTGTGGGCCTCTTCGCCTGCTAGACCCACTATATCCACCCCTAGAAGACTGTTGAGTCTGCACTGACTGTGGCTGTGGAGTATGTACTTTCTAATCTTGCTATGAATTCCACTACTTGGGCTCAGAGCCCTAGTAACCCTGTGAGAGTACCTGTTGTTGCTGAGACTATTGGCCCATAGAGGACCCTAGTGTATAGTTTTGATTCCCTTTCCAAGGTGGTTTCTGTCAGGTAGAATTTCAGTTTTGAGATCAATCCTGTGATTCTTGGCCACCTCGAGTATCCTCTTCCACTAGTGTTATCTCAACTACCTATCTGAAGGTGGTAGGGAAGGCCATCCAAAAAGGACCCTAATGTGATAAATTCAAACCCATGATAAAATGATGTACTCATAGTTTCTCATCCTTCATGTAGTCCACATAAGGAAGGAGCTTGAGAAACTTGCTCTCATACTAAGCCACTGTAAGACCTCTCTGATAAAGAGAATGGAACTCCTCTATCTATTTTTGTTGGAAATAGTCTGACAAGCATGTCTCTCAAAATTTTTTTAGGAATGATTCCCATGTGAGGGTATCCATCCTCACTCCACCTATGATGTCCTCCTGATGCCAACAATTGGAGGCATCCCCTCTCAACTGATGAACTGCTAGGCATGTAAACAGAAGTTCCACCGAATACTAAAGCAAAATAATTTTAATCATTCTTATGGGTCTCACGTAAAATTTACCATTAATATTAATTTGTAACATTTAAACTAATAAATCAATCAATCCATTCTTTTAATAAAAAGTTACTTTAATAACATTAATAAATCTAACATTTAACCTAACTAAAATTAACTCGATAATACATTTAGAGTAGTGAAAAAAAAAATCATATTAGTATAGAAGTAAAGTTACACTAATTTAAATAATGATGGAACCTATAAATTAATATTAATTTAATATGATGCTTAATTCATAACAAAACTATACTTTTTAATATAATGCTAATACAGTCATAAATGAAATACCAAAATTCAATGATCACTAAATTAAAAAAAAAAACTATGTATAAAAAATAATAACTAAATTAAAATCCAAACTATATTACATTTTAAAATAATTTAACACTAAACTAAC
Organism: Cupressus sempervirens; assembly: GCA_028749045.1. Taxonomy (NCBI): domain Eukaryota; kingdom Viridiplantae; phylum Streptophyta; class Pinopsida; order Cupressales; family Cupressaceae; genus Cupressus; species Cupressus sempervirens. The sequence goes on from CM053792.1 coordinate 644,038,905, forward strand.
TTAATTTACAACTAACTTACTAAAACTATTAACAAATAATAAAAGCAACTAGCAAGAAAATAACAAATACTAAACTAAATTTAAAATGATCTAACTATCATAAAACTAGAAATGAATTCTAACTAAATCTAAAGTAAACTTATTAAATCCCAGTAAAACAACTCAGCTAAACAAAGAAACTATCATAATTAAAACCTAAACTAAACAATAGAATTAACTAACTTATAACTTTAATAAAATAAAATTAACATCAAATAAATCCTAACTATCCTAAACTAACATATAAAAACTAAATCCTAACACTAGCCTACCTATTCACCCCTCACATCCTATCTTACTCCCCCCAACATGTCACATCGACCACTCAAAAACTGATGCGCTTTCCAAGCGCTAATCACTAAAAAGTATATGGGCAACCAAAAGGAAAAAGGGCAGTTTGCACTTAAATGAAACAAGACCCATATGCAGCTACCCACATCACATCAGCTCCCAACTTCCAAGCAAATGCAAAAAGGATGGGTCGACCCAAGGAAGATGTCCCTGACACAAAAAAAGGTGAGGGTGACGCCCAAGACAAAATGGTCACACATACAAAAAGATTTCAACACTAAATAAGAGATTACAGTGCATTCCCCAAGTGAGAATCGACCCTTGCACAAAGTCAGGAGGTGGTGTACAGGATGATGTCACCCTAGATTGATATTTTACCATGCAAAAATGCTAATCATAACCTTCTTAAGAGCTGGCATCAAGTGGATGCAAGGAATTTAAAGCTTAAAGTTTAAATGTTAAGAAAAGATATTAGTTAGCTAGGATATCTAAGTTTTTATAAAGTAGGTTTTATTTTACTGATGGTCTATTATTATATTAGTCTGTAATAGCATGAACTCACCTTCTTTTTTGCCATACAATTTCTAGAATGATATATGTGCTACTACAGGCTTTTTTTTTTTTTTTTTACATGCATCTGAAACTTACTTGTAGGTTTAAGTCTTACTATGGAGTCTTATAGGATTGGTGTTTTAATTCATAATGATATTAACTTATCACCTTATTATCCATCATGCTCAACAAGATCAACTATTGCAAGATCATCAAAATCTATGTAAATCTCTTATGAATTCCTAGTTAATATTTTCTATGATCCCTAAATGCTATGCATTTCAATGATACCCACATTACATGGAAAAATCATCTACATATTCATTTAAATATCTATCATAATTGATGGAGCACAATTGAATAACATAGTGACTAAACTAATCTTAGGGCAATTGGGAAAATAAGTAGATCAAGATGACAATGTTCTATTCATTTGAAGTGAGTATCAAAACACACAAAGTTCTTTACTCTATCATGTTTAAAATTTAAGTTTGGATATCTTGACATAATTCTTTCTACATGTTCTTTTAAATTTACTTTCAACACAATCAACCATGAACTATATCATATCAAACTCAAAGGAGATACCATACATTTACAAATTGAATCTTGCATAATTGAACATCCTCGTTCATATTATTTTTGATATACATTCATATGAAAAAATAAAATATGAAAAATTCAAGAGAAGCAAAAATTACTCAATCACTTATTTTATTAACAACCTAATTCAAGGGCTCAGCCAGGAAAGAACCAGGAAGAAAATCCAACATCATGGCCACTACAACAAAATTGAAATATAATATACACAGGATTCCAATCTCAAAATTTTCAACAATCCAATATAATTTTCCTTCATGGCCCTTATCAAGGAGTATTTATCTTTTTCTGCATCACTTCTCTAAGAATTGTGGAGGGAACAAAATATGATCAGGTGACAACAAGCATGTACAAGAAACAATTCAAACATGCATATTCATACAAGGTTTTCACAAATGGATTCACGATGAATCAATACTAGGGAAAGGTGGATTCTTCCAACTAGGAGAAGTCATGCAAAACACCAAACAGATGCCCAATCGGGGCTATATACCAAGAACTTCCATTCTTCCATTTTGACATACCATAATCATACAAGGTTTGTGCTGATAGGTAGGGGCCCATAACACCCTACCCTTTCTCCCTCTTCTCATCTTGAGAAGAGACTCTACACTGATTGAAGTCTGACTAAACAGACCTTTCCCAAAATTGGTCACTTTTGCCCTCTCTAAGGGTGAGTAATACCAAAACACCCATGCAAGAAAAATCTCAAAATTGCAAACATAAACACGAAAGGAAATCATCCAAAAATAACATGGTTTTCAAAGCTCCCCAACATACCCACAAACATACAAACATTGAAACAACAACAAGGTAGCATAAGTATGAAACAAACATGGAAATTGAACAAGGGAGATAAGAATTTCCTACCTTCACGAGAGGTAATGGAAATGAACAATTTTGAGTAGATTTTCCCTTTCCTTCCTTCAATCTTCAAAACTCCTCTCTAAATGTAGAGATTGGGTAGCAACCACCAAATAGACCAAGAAGGGCCTCTAAATAGGCCTCAAACTCAACCACCAAGAGGATCAATAACTTCTCCCACCTACTTAAAATTCTAGAAACTCCTAACTCACCTCACACTATGGTTAAACACTAAGTGAAGGTGGGGTAATGAAACTCATGGTAGTCATAGTCAATTTTCGCACAAAAGCAAAAAGAGACTTTTTGAGTGGCCTCAAAAGTCAATAAAAGGGGCTTAGGGGTTGGAAAAGACCCCTAACCCATACCCCTTGGGTATAAATATTACAAGTTTTAAAGCCTTAGAAATAGGCTTAGATCCAAACAAAAGCTAGGAATAAAATAGGACCATCTAACAACTCTAACATTGCAGAATAAGCACTAATCCAGACTAAGGGATGACCAACCTCAATTAAGAACCCAATTAGCAAACTGACACTATCTTAAGCCCAACCCTAATCAGCATACTAAAGAACATAATAAATTTATGAGTGTCAAATGACACTAACAGAACATAATTACGAGACATTCACATTTACTGAACACAGAAAGATACATTCATACATCTCACAATTAATTTAGTTATGAACAACAAGGTTTCCACAAATGGCACATAGGGATCAGTTCTATTCCTCTGTCGGTTTCCTTGGCTAAAAAGTATCTGCACACTTATTGCACACATTAGTAGTCTCAAAAATTACATGTACATATATACATATAAGAAATTCACATAAATTGAAACATACATCAATCACGGTTTCTTGCATCCTACTTATATCGTTCATCATAAAGATACCAAAATTAATCTGGTAATCCTACATTTTTCTTAATTAATCAACATACATATACCTAAAACCTTAAATGACGAACATTAATTATCTTAAAATAACATCAGACAACATGAAATAATACGATATGTTCAAGTATCTGATAATGTCTCAACATCTCGAGTCGCGAGTAACAAAAAGAGAAAGTAACAACTAAGGCTATGAAGGGTTGGGGCGAGGCCTCACATCCTACCCCACAAGGCATGAACTTCCTCCTAGATTTCATCAAAAGATAAGGGTATAGAGATTGCTTCCATGCTGCATCCTCCAAAGAAATCGTGACCTCATCATAACATTCTCGCTAGACCCTAACTTGGTTAAGCTCTCGACCTTGGGGCGCTAGGGTCTGTCGAGCAATAATATGGATAGTCTCTAGTGCTAACTAGCTGACCAACTCCACCTGTAGCCCAAATATATGTAGCCTTCTGCTAAGCCTGGTGATTGTCAACCACTGTAAAAACTCTATGGGACCTGCCCATGTCTCCAACTATCGGCTCTGAAAAAGCCCCTCTCTGAGCAATGGATGACTGTCCTTGTGAACACTCTCTAGATATGTGACCCATGCCATCACAAGTGTAGCATGGTCCTTGAGTATAAGATCATGTATCCTGTGATCCAGACTGTTGTGGGCCTCATGACCTGCTAGACCCACTATATCCACGCCTGTAAGACTATTGAGTCTGCACTAACCGTGGCTGTGGGGTATGTACTTTTTGATCCTGCTATGACTGCCACTACCTAGGCTTGGAGCCCTAGTAACCCTGTGAGAGTACCTACTATTTTTGAGATTATTGGCCCTTAGAGGACCCTGGTGTATAGTTCTGATTCCCTTTCCAATAAGGTTTCTATCGGGTAACTTATCGATTCTAAGATCGATCCCATGATTCCTATCTACCTCGAGTATCCTCTTCCACTAGTGCTATCTCCACTACCTATTTGAAGGTGGTAGGTAAGGCCATCCGAACAGGACCCTAAAGTGAGAAATTCAAACCCATGATAAAATGATGTACTCATAGTTTCTCGTCCTTCATCTAGTCCACATAAGGAAGGAGCTCGAGAAACATGCTCTCATATTAAGCCACTATAAGACCTCTTTGATAAAGAGAATGGAACTCCTCTATCTGTTTCTTTCAAAAATGCTCTGACAAGTACCTCTCTCAAAATCTTTCTAGGAATGATTCCCATGTGAGGGTATCCATCCTCACTCCACCTATGATCTCCTCCTGATGCCACCAATTGGAGGCATCCCCACTCAACTGATGAACTTCTAGGTGTGCCTTTAGATTACTCCCATAGGGTCGTAATCCAATGCACCGATGTAGGCTCTACAACCATGCCTCTTATACTGTCCCATTAGTGGAACTCATAAATAATGGTGGCCCAAGTCGAATCAATTCCCTGATATCATCTCCTACATGTCTAGGAGGTCTATCAAGTGGGGGTCTTCTCTAGTGTATTGACTCACCTTCATGCTCATCCTTCCCCTCTAACTGTCTCAGTGGGGGACTCCTAGTCCTCACTCTGCCTCTGGGCCCGCCTCCTCTAGGTCCCTTTGCTTCCACTACTAGAATCTACTGAACTGGCTGAACCACAGGTACTACTCTCTGCTACACTACACTGATCAAAGTCTGAAGTGCATTTATAATGTCCTAATTCGGGTTCAGTGGAGGTGGAGGTGGAGGTGGTCCATCCCACTATCCCACTCTACCACCTCCCACCTTATGACCTCTGCCTCGTGGGTTGCTTCGAGTAACAGGAGGCATCCTACACAATTTAATATTTCATTTTAAGTTTTTAGAAGCGTAAGTGTTTAAGGTTCCTAGCGTTGAAACATGGGGTTTGATACCAAAATGTCATGCCCAAACTACGAGGCCAAAAACACACAAATCTTTTTTTTTAAATTAATAATTATTATAATGCTCAAGTTGATAAGTTTGCGATCACATTACAAGAAAAGATTCTCTTCATTACATCATAAGTTGATAACTCTTGTGGAGGAATACATTGTTAAGATCAGAACTTTTGTTAAAAGATTGATATCGATAATTGGTTACGTTCTTGCATTCTAATTAAATAATAAAATAAAACAAAAGTTCCACCGAATACTAAAGCAAAACAATTCTAATCATTCTTATGGGTTTGACATAAAATTTACCATTAATATTAATTTGTAACATTTAAACTAATAAATCAATCAATCCATTCTTTTAATAAAAAGTTACTTTAATAACATTAATAAATCTAACATTTAACCTAACTAAAGTTAACTCGATAATACATTTAGACTAGTGAAAAAAAAAATGATATTAGTATAGAACTAAAGTTACACTAATTTAAATGATGATGAACCTATAAATTAATATTAATTTAACATGATACTTAATTCATAACAAAACTAAACTTTTTAATATAATGCTAATACAATCATAAATGAAACACCAAAATTCAATGATCACTAAATTTTGAAAAAAACTATATATAAAAAATACTAACTAAATTAAAATCCAAACTATATTACATTTTAAAATAATTTAATACTAAACTAACTTAATTTGCAACTAACTTACTAAAACTATTAACAAATAATAAAAGTAACTAGCAAGAAAATAACATATACTAAACTAAATTTAAAATGATCTAACTATCATAAAACTAGAAATGAATTCTAACTAAATCTAAACTAAACTAATTAAATCCCAATAAAACAACTCAACTAAACAAAGAAACTATCATAATTAAAACCTAAACTAAACAATAGAATTAACTAACTTATAACTTTAATAAAATAAAATTAACATCAAATAAATCCTAACTATCCTAAAAAATTACTATCCTAAACTAACATATAAAAATTAAATCCTAACACTAGCGTACCTATTCACCATTCAGATCCTATCTTACTCCCCCCCACATGTCACATCGACCACTCAAAAACTCATGCGCTTTCCAAGCACTGATCACTGAAAAGGATATGGGCGACCAAAAGGAAAAAGGGCAGTTTGCACTTAAATGAAACAAGAGTGATACATAGCTACCCACATCATGTCGGCTCCCAAATTCCAAGAAAATGCAAAAAGGATAGGTGAACCCAAGGAAGATGCGCCTGACACAAAAAAAAAAGGTGAGGGTGACACCCAAGACAAAATGGTCACGCATACAAAAAGATTTCAAAACTAAACAAAAGATTACAATGCATTCCCCAAGTGAGAATCGACCCTTGCATAATGTTAGGAGGTGGTGTACAGGATGACATCACCCTAGACTGACGTTTTACCATGCAAAAAGGCTAATCATAACCTTCTTAAGAGCTAGCATCAAGTGGATGCAAAGAATTTAAAGCTTAAAGTTTAAATGGTAAGAAAAGATATTAGTTAGCTAGGATATTTAAGTTTTTATAAAGTATAGGTTTTATTTTATTGATGGTCTATTATTATATTAGTCTATAATAGCATGAACTTAGCTTTTTTTTGCCATACAATTTCCAGAATCATATAGGCTTCTTCTTTTTTATTTTTACATGCATCTGAAACTTACTTGTAGGTTTAAGTCTTACTATGGAGTCTTATAGGATTGGTGTTTTAATTCATAATCATATTAACTTATCACCTTATTATGCATCATGCTCAACAAGATCAACTATTGCAAGATCATCAAAATCTACGTCAATCTCTTATGAATTCTTGGTTAATATTTTCTATGATCCCTAAATGCTATGCATTTCAATGGTACCCACATTACATGGAATAATCATCTACATATTCATTTAACTATCTATTATAACTGATGGAGCACAATTGAATAACATAGTGACTAAACTAATCTTAGGGCAATTGAGAAAATAAGGAGATCAGGATGATAATGTTCTATTCATTTAAAGGGAGTATCAAAACACACAAAGTTCTTTCCCCTATCGTGTTTCAAATTTAAGTTTGGATATCTTGACATAATTCTTTCTACATGTTCTTGTAAATTTACTTTCAACACAATCAACCATGAACTAAATCATATCAAACTCAAAGGAGATACCATACATTTACAAATTGATTCTTGCATAATTGAACATCCTCGTTCATCTTATTTTTGATATACATTCATATGAAAAAATAAAATATGAAAACTTCAAGAGAAGCAAAAATTACTCAATCACTTATTTTATTAACAACTTGATTCAAGGGCTCAGCTGGGAAAGAACCAAGAAGAAAACCCGACATTGTGGCCACTACAACAAAATTGAAATACAATATACATAGGATTCCAATCTCAAAATTTTTAACAATCCAATATAATTTTCCTTCATCACCCTCATAAAAGAGTATTTATCTTTTTCTACATCACTTTTCTAAGAACCGTGGAGGGAACAGAATCTGATCAGGTGACAAAAAAGCATGTCTAAGAAACAATTCAAACATGCATATTCATACAAGGTTTTCACAAAGGGATTTACAATGAATCAAAACTAGGGAAAGGTGGATTCTTCCAACTAGGAGAAGTCAAGCACAACACCAAACATATGCCCAATCGGGGCTATATACCAAGAACTTTCGTTCTTCCATTTCAACATACCATAATCATACAAGGTTTGTGCTGACAGGTAGGGGCGCAAAACACCCTACCCTTTCTCCCTCTTCTCATCCTGAGAAGAGACTCTACATTGGTTGGTGTCTGACTAAATAGACCTTTCCCAAAATTGGTCACTTCTACCCTCTCCAAGGGTGAGTAATACCAAAACACCCATGCAAAAAAAATTTCAAAATTGCAAACATAAACATGAAAGGAAATCATCCAAAAATAACATGGGTTTCAAAGCTCCGCAACATACCCTCAAACATACAAACATTGAAACAACAATGAGGTTGCATAAGCATGAAACAAATATGGAAACTAAACAAGGGAGATGAGAATTTCCTACCTTCACAAGAGGTAATGGCAATGAACAAGTTTGAGTAGAGTTTTCCTTTCCTTCCTTCAATCTTCAAAACTCCTCTCTAAATGTACAGATTGGGTAACAACGCCCAACTAGACCAAGAAGGGCCTCTAAATAAGCCTCAAACTCAACCACCAAAAGGATCAATAACTTCCCCCACCCACTTACAATTCTAGAAATTCCTAACTCACCTCACACTATGGTTAAACACTAAGTGGAGGTGGGGTAATGAAACTCATGGTAGCCATAGTCAATTTTCTCACAAAAGCAAAAAGAGACTTTTTGAGTGGCCTCAAAAGTCAATAAAAGGGGCTTAGGGGTTGGAAAAGACCCCTAACCCATACCCATACCCCTTGGGTATAAATATTGCAAGTTTTAAAGCCTTAGAAATAGGTTTAGAGCCAAACAAAAGCTAAGAATAAAATAGGAGCATCTAACAACTCTAACATTGCAGAATAAGCACTAATCCATATTAAGGGATGACTAACCTCAATTAAGAACCCAATTAGCAAAATGACACTATCTTAAACCAACTTGCGTCGAAAGGTTACACAACTAACCCTAATTAGCACACTAAAGAACATAACCAATTTATGAGTGTCAAGCGACACTAAAAGAACATAATTACGAGACATTCACATTTACTGAACACGAAAAGATACATTCATAAATCTCACAATTAATTTAGTTACGAACAACAAGGTGTCCACAAATGGCACATAGGGATCAATTCTGTTCCTCCATCGATTTCCTTGGCTAAAAAATATCTACACACTCATTGCACACATCAGTAGTCCTGAAAATCACATGTACATATATACATATCAAAAATTAACATAAATTGAAACATACATCAATCAGGGTTTCTTGCATCCTACTTATAATCTTCATCATTAAGATTCCAAAATTAATGTGTTAATCCTACATTTTACTTAATTCATCAACATACATATACCTAAAACCTTAAATGATGAAAACATTAAATATCTAAAAATAACATCACACAACATGAAATAATATGATATGTTCAAGTATCTGATAATGTCTCAGCATCTCGAGTCGTGAGTAACAAAAATATAAAGTAACAACTAAGGCTACAAAGGGTCAGGGTGAGGCCTCACATCCTCCCCCACAAGGCATGAAATTCCTCCTGGAGCTCATCAAAAGATAAGGGTATAGAGATCGCATCCATGCTACATCCTCCAAAGAAATCGTGACCTCATCATAACATTCTCGCTAGACCCTAACTTGGTTCAGCTCTCGACCTCGGGGAGCTAGGGTCTGTCGTGCAATAATATGGAGTCTCTAGCGCTAATTGGTTGGCCAACTCCACTTGTAGCCCCAATATCTGTAGCCTAATGCTCAGCATGGCAGTTGTCAACTACTATAAAAACTATGTGGGACCTGCCCATGTCTCCAATTGTCGACTCTGAAAAACCCCCTCTTTGACCATTGGATGATTGTCCCTATGAACACTCTCTAGCTATGTGACCCATGCCACCATAAGTGTAGCATGGTCCTTGAGTATAATATCGTGTATCCTATGATCCAAACTATTGTGGGCCTCTTGACCTGCTACACCTACTATATCCACCCCTGGAAGACTGTTGAGTCTGCACTGACTGTGGTTGTGGGGTATGTACTTTCTAATCCTATTGTGATTGCCACTGCCTAGGCTCAGAGCCCTACTAACCCTATGAGATTACCTTCTATTTTTTAGATTGTTGGCCCTTAGAGGACCTTGGTGTATAGTTCTGATTCCCTTTCCAAGGGGGTTTCTGTCGGGTAAAATTTTAGTTTTGAGACCGATCCCGTGATTCCTGTCTACCTCGACTATCCTCTTCCACTAGTGCTATCTCCACTACCTGTCTGAAGGTGGTTGGAAAGGCCATCCAAACAGGACCTGAAAGTCAGAAATTCAAACCCATGATAAAATGATCTACCCGTAGTTTCTCGTCCTTCATGTAGTCCACATAAGGAAGAAGCTCAAGAAACTTGCTCTCATACTGAGCCACTGTAAGACCTCTCCGATAAAGAGAATGGAAATCCTCTATCTATTTCTGTCAGAAATGCTCTGACAAGTTCCTCTCTCAAAATATTTCAAGGAATGATTCCCATGTGAGGGTATCCATCCTCACTCCACCTATGATCTCCTCTTGATGCCACCAATTGGAGGAACCCCCTCTCAACTGATGAACTTCCTGACGTGCCTTTAGATTACTCCCATAGGGTTGTAATCCAAAGCACCACTGTAGGCTCTGCAACCATGCCTCTTCTACTGTTCCCACAGTGGAACCCATAAATAATGGTGGACCAAGTCGAATCAAATCCCTGATATCATCTCCTACATGTCTAGGAGGTCTGTCAACTGTGGGTCTTCTCTAGTGTATTGAATCACCTTCATGCTCATCCTGCCCCTCTAACTATCTCAGTGGGGGACTCCTAGTCCTCACTTTGCCTCTGGGCCCGCCTCCTCTTGGTCCCTCTGCTTCCACTACTGGAATCTACTGAACTGGCTAAACCATAGGTACTACTCTCTGCTAAACTACACCGATCAAAGTCTAAAGTGCATTTATAATGTCCTGATTCGGGTTTTGTGGTGGTGGAGGTGGAGGTGGTCCATCCTCCTACCTCGCTCTACCACCTCTTGCCCTATGACCTCTGCCTCGTGGGTTGCTTCAAGTAACAGGAGGCATCCTACACAATTTAATATTTTGTTTTAAGTTTTTAGAAGCGTAAGTGTTTAAGGTTCCGAGTGTTGAAACACCAGCTCTGATACCAAAATGTCATGCCCAAACTATGAGGGAAAAAACACACAAATCTTTTTTTTTAATTAATAATTATTATAATCCTCAAGTTGATAAGTTTGCAATCACATTACAAGAAAACATTCTCTTCATTACATCATAAGTTGATAACTCTTGTGGAGGAATACATTATTAAGATCACAACTCTCATTAAAAGATTGATATCGATAATTGGTTACGTTCTTGCATTCTAATTGAATAATAAAATAAAACAGAAGTTCCACCGAATACTAAAGCAAAACGATTTTAATCATTCTTATGGGCCTAATGTAAAATTTACCATTAATATTAATTTGTAACATTTAAACTAATAAATCAACCAATCCATTCTTTTAATAAAAAGTTACTTTAATAACATTAATAAATCTAACATTTAACCTAACTAAAATTAACTTGATAATACATTTAGAGTACTGAAAAAAAAAATCATATTAGTATAGAACTAAAGTTACACTAATTTAAATGATGATGGAACCTATAAATTAATATTCATTTAACATGATACTTAATTCATAACAAAACTAAACTTTTTAATATAATGCTAATACAATCATAAATCAAATACCACAATTCAATGATCACTAAATTAAAAAAAAACTATATATAAAAAATACTAACTAAATTAAAATCCAAACTATATTACATTTTAAAATAATTTAATACTAAACTAACTTAATTTTCAACTAACTTACTAAAACTATTAACAAATAATAAAAGTAACTAGCAAGAAAATAACATATACTAAACTAAATTTAAAATGATCTAACTATCATAAAACTAGAAATGAATTCTAACTAAATCTAAACTAAACTAATTAAATCCCAATAAAACAACTCAACTAAACAAAGAAACCATCATAATTAAAACCTAAACTAAACAATAGAATTAACTAACTTATAACTTTAATAAAATAAAATTAACATCAAATAAATCCTAACTATCCTAACAAATTACTATCCTAAACTAACATATAAAAATTAAATCCTAACACTAGCATACCTACTCACCCCTCACATCCTATCTTACTGCCCCCAACATGTCACATTGACCACTCAAAAACTCGTGCGCTTTCCAAGCACTGATCACTGCAAAGGATATGGGCGACCAAAAGGAAAAAGGGCAGTTTGCACTTAAATGAAACAATAGCCATATGCAGCAACCCACATCGTGTCGGCTCCCAACTTCCAAGCAAATGCAAAAAGGATGGGTCGACCCAAGGAAGATGCACCTGACACAAAAAAAAGGTTACGGTGACGCCCAAGACAAAGTGGTCACACATACAAAAAGCTTTCAACACTAAATAAGAGATTACAATGCATTCCCCAAGTGAGAATCAACCCTTGCACAAAGTTAGGAGGTGGTGTACAGGATGATGTCACCCTAGAATGACATTCTACCATGCAAAAAGGCTAGTCATAACCTTCTTAAGAGCTGGCGACAAGTGGATGCAAGGAATTTAAAGCTTAAAGTTTAAATGGTAAGAAAAGATATTAGTTAGCCAGGATATTTAAGTTTTTATAAAGTATAGGTTTTATTTTACTGATGGTCTATTATTATATTAGTCTGTAATAGAAAGAACTCACCTTTTTTTTTGCCATACAATTTCCAGAATGATATATGTGCTACTACAGGCTTTTTTTTTTTTTTTCTTTTTTTTACATGCATCTGAAACTTACTTGTAGGTTTAAGTCTTACAATGGAGTCTTATAGGATTGGTGTTTTAATTCATAATGATATTAACTTATCACCTTATTATGCATCATGCTCAACAAGATCAACTATTGCAAGATCATCAAAATCTACATAAATCTCTTATGAATTCCTGGTTAATATTTTCTATGATCCCTAAATGCTATGCATTTCAATGATACCCACATTACATGGAATAATCATCTACATATTCATTTAACTATCTATTATAACTGATGGAGCACAGTTGAATAACATAGTGACTAAACTAATCTTAGGGCAATTGAGCAAATAAGGAGATCAGGATGATAATGTTCTATTCATTTGAAGGGAGTATCAAAACACACAAAGTTCTTTCCTCCATCGTGTTTCAAATTTAAGTTTGGATATCTTGACATAATGCTTTCTACATGTTCTTGTAAATTTACTTTCAACACAATCAACCATGAACTAAATCATATCAAAGTCAAAGGAGATACCATACATTTACAAATTGAATCTTTCATAATTGAACATCCTTGTTCATCTTATTTTTGATATGCATTCATATGACAAAATAAAATATGAAAACTTCAAGAGAAGCAAAAATTACTCAATCACTTATTTTATTAACAACCTAATTCAAGGGCTCAGCTGGGAAAGAACCAGGAAGAAAACCCGACGTCATGGCCACTACAACAAAATTGAAATACAATATACATAGGATTCCAATCTCCAAATTTTCAACAATCCAATATAATTTTTCTTCATGGCCCTTATCGAGGAGTATTTATCTTTTTCTGCATCACTTTTCTAAGAACTGTGGAGGGAACAAAATCTGATTAGGTGACAACAAGCATGTCCAAGAAACAATTCAAACATGCATATTCATACAAGGTTTTCACAAAGGGATTCACAATGAATCAAAACTAGGGAAAGGTGGATTCTTCCAACCAGGAGAATTCAGGCACAACACCAAACAGATGCCCAATCGGGGCTATATACCAAGAACTTTTGTTCTTCCATTTCGACATTTCCCAAAATTGGTCACTTCTACCCTCTCCAAGGGTGAGTAATACCAAAATAGCAATGCAAGAAAAATATCAAAATTGCAAACATAAACATGAAATGAAATCATCCAAAAATATCATGGTTTTGAAAGCTCCCCAACATACCCACAAACATACAAACATTGAAAGAACAATAAGGTAGCATAAGCATGAAACAGACATGGAAACTGTACAAAGGAGATGAGAATTTCCTACCTTCACAAGAGGTAATGGCAATGAACAAGTTTGAGTAGATTTTCCCTTTCCTTCCTTCAATCTTCAAAACTCCTCTCTAAATGTAGAGATTGTGTAATAGCCCCCAACTAGACTAAGAAGGGCCTCTAAATAAGCTTCAAACTCAACCACCAAAAGGATAAATAACTTCTCCCACCCACTTACAATTCTAGAAATTCCTAACTCACCTCACACTATGCTTAAACACTAAGTGGAGGTGGGGTAATGAAACTCATGGTAGCCATAGTCAATTTTCGCACAAAAGCAAAAAGGGACTTTTTGAGTGGCCTCAAAAGTCAATAAAAGGGGCTTAGGGGTTGGAAAAGACCCCTAACCCATACCCATACCCCTTGGGTATAAATATTACAAGTTTTAAAGCCTTAGAAATAGGTTTTGAGCCAAACAAAAGCAAGGAATAAAATAGGGTCCCATCTAACAACTCTAACATTGCAGAATAAGCACTAATCCAAATTAAGGGATGACTAACCTCAATTAAGAACCTAATTAGGAAACTGACACTATCTTAAACTAACTTGGGTCCAAAGGTTACACAACTAACCCTAATACGCATACTAAGGAACATAACCAATTTACGAGTGTCAAGTGACACTAACAGAACATAATTACGAGACATTCACATTTACTGAACATAGAAAGATACATTCATACATCTCACAATTAATTTAGTTATGAACAACAAGGTTTCCACAAATGGCACATTGGGATCAGTTCTGTTCCTCTGTTGGTTTCCTCGACTAAAAAATATTTGCACACTCATTGCACACATCAGTAGTCCCGAAAATCACATGTACATATATACGTATCAGAAATTCACATAAATTGAAACATACATCAATCAAGGTTTTTTGCATCCTACTTATATCCTTCATCATAAAGATTCCAAAATTAATGTGTTAATCCTACATTTTACTTAATTCATCAACATACATATACCTAAAACCTTAAATGAAAAAAATTAAATATCTAAAAATAACATCAGACAACATGAAATAATACGATATGTTCAAGTATCTAATAATGTCTCGACATCTCGAGTCGTGAGCAACAAAAAGATAAAGTAACAACTAAGGCTACGAAGGGTCATGGCGAGGCCTCACACTATACTAGCACTCAAGGCATGGGCAAGAACAAAAAATTATGTTTCTAGGTTCATTTAGTTAGTATTAGGTGTGAATTTTTTCACTTATTAAGGAAACTTACAATGAGTTACCCTGCTAGCCTCTTAGGGCCCCGACCCCATTGCAATCCACTTCCCAACACTACAAGTAGATAACCTACCCTAAGCTCATGGAATCATAAATCTCAAAATCACAAAAGATAATCCACAATATAAACATCAAATCTCCATGAGTCAACTGAAGAGAATAATAGATAATCATGAACACAACAGTTCTCTATTGGCAACTGAAGGTATCCTTGATAATCACCATAATCATTGGTTCTTAATAAGCAACCAAAAACATCTCAAAATAATATTGATTGAAGACTCTAAAATGGTTGAGTCAAAACATGTCACAACAAGACATCATAAATCAACATTTCAGTCCCATCATGAAAACTAGAAAGTAATCCAAGGATAACTGATCGATGACTCAAAAATGGTTAAGTCAAATTCTCATACATATGAATCTCAGCTTCACACAAGAAGACTAGAAAGCAATACAAACATTTCATAGAGCATACCATCA